>BGPR01019075.1:0-15879 GCA_013235015.1 Araneus ventricosus | reverse complement strand
TGACACTGGAAACACAGTATTCTGTGTCTTATTCTTGACGAATTCTTCTTCTAATGCAAAATGTCAACCTTATCAGGCACAAACTGTCGCCTGTCGGACCAACAGCACACCATTCGACCATTGGCGCAGCAAGAATAAATGTTTCCGAAACATAGTTTTTTTTAAAAAAAGGTGAAATGAAACCTTCATTTTTTTTGTCTTTTCGGCACTGTCAAAAAAACTGGTAACCGTGGAATCTATGCACCCTTCGCTAATCCTGTCGCCACTCCACTGCATTTCACTTGCGAAGGTGCACGGATTAATATGATTTGTTATGTGCATCAACTTCAGAATTATTAACAATTTCATTGCACCTATTCTGTCGTGTGCTTTTTACACTATTAACCCTTTGAGGACGACTGTCGACAAAGGCGTGCCAGCTACTTGGCGCATTCTCTCCCGACTGTCACAAATATGTGCCGGCTCTTGTGGCTTTTAGTTACCGACTGTCACGTCGGCGTGACACCAGCTTTAGTGCACTTAGGCTTAACTAGATAAAGTGCCACTCTCCCGACTGTCACAAATATGTGCCGGCCCTTGTGGCTTTTAGCTACCGACTGTCAGGTCGACGTGACACCATCTTTAGTGCAATTAGGCTTAACTAGAAAAAGTGCCACTCTCCCGACTATCACAAATATGTGCCGGCTCTTGTGGCTTTTAGCTACCGACTGTCAGGTCGACGTGACACCAGCTTAGTGCAATTAGGCTTAACTAGAAAAAGTTCACCGGCCCTGAGCAGCGACGCGCGTTGGGAAATGTCGGCCTGATCGAACCGCAGGTTTTCCGTGCGGCCGTCCTCAAGGGGTTAATTCCATTACCAGAATACCTCGTAGTCATCTCCTACAAGACGTACATACCATGGCGTTGTCTCCCGCGCAACTGTTCCTCTCTCTCTTGCCTTCACTTCTTTGGACGTAGGAATCAGTTACGTGAAGGTTGGTGGCATGACAGATTCGGTATGAAAAATGTCCTATACTGGAAAAAACTTTAACTTAATATAAATATCATTTCTTAATACATCCCAGTTGCGCAAAGATATTGTTCAATTATTAAAAAATATTATACAACATCTTTAGCTCCTTGTACATTTTGTGAGCACAGTTAAAGTAATCTTATGCAATAAAATAGAGGTTTACTTTGTTTAATCCATATGTTCATGGAAAAACAACTAAACAATATGAATTTTACTGGCACAGAAGCTAAAAATTCTTATGTTATAAGTAAAAATAATTAATTAAATTTTTTGGGTATTTAGTGATTATTTAGATCATTATCATTTTATGATTTCATTATCAGTAAGAGCAATACAGTTTTATCCTCTTTTCATCAAACATACCATTATCATTGGCTTATAATCATCATTATATCTTTTTATCAATTATATCACAATCATTCTCATTAGCGTTTTTTGACTAACTGAATGTTGAAATTCTAAGATAGAAATTTCTTATATAAATACAATATAATTATTAAGAAATATAAAAAATAGGTGAGGGACATTATTTCTTAAAAGAAATCTTGAAAACTCCGTAAATACATTACAATCAAAATAAGCGTAAAGGTAAAAATATTTATTTCCAGAAAACAACAGTTTTAGTATCGAATAGTTCATTAACGAAAAGTATGGTAGAAAAACATCAAATTGTTTTTCTTTTAATAAATTCAACAATAGTGGAAGTATAAAGCGAAAATATTCTAAATAACTAGTTAAATTAAATTGAAGTCATTTCACCTTAGATTTTGTCTTGGAATTTCTTATGACAGTTACTCTGTCAAGCAAGAAATCAACACAAAATCCTCAGCCCTCAGAAAGAATGTTCCGTTTCAATACCTCTTCTACTTGTCAAAAACGCTGAATTTGCGATATTTATGTAGGAATAAAAACTGTAATCCTTTGATTCTTGGCTTTGGAACATAGCAAAATCTACATACACTTGGTTCAATTTTTGGTTTTCTATCTTTTCTAGCAAGATTTAAGTACAAAACTTTCGCAGCAGAAGCTGTTAGGCTTAAAATACATTTAACATTTATTTTCGCTGCTTGCGAAGCAGTTAATCGGACCATTAAAGCAAAGTAAACTCATTCCTCGTGAACACAAACATCTGTACAGTTTTAAAATTAGGTGTCTAGGGGGGTTACACTACGTCTGCTGTATTCCTACAATTAACTAATTACTCAGTTTTGAACGGTGGTAACAGAAAAAGAATACACGAAAAAAGTTTTTGTAATACTGCTTCGCTATAAATTTCCTGTGACGAGGCATAAAATGCTAAAAAAGTAAATTAATTGCCTTCTCTTTAGTTTTATTGTCGGCTTTCAATCATTTTAGCTTTATGTTGTCATATCTAGGAAACATTAATTTGGTATTTGTCTTGTGTTATATATCTTTATATTTTATATCTTTTATATTATAACTGTTCATATTGAAAGTGTCGGAGTATCTTGTTTAAAGTGGGAGTTCTTCGCATGTACAAATCTGGAATTATTACTTATTTTTCTTTACCGCAGCAAATTAATTTTCTGTTCATGCATTTTTATACAGGGTAATTCATAATTCAACTGTTAGGAGAGGTAGAAAGCACACACAAAAAAAAAACAGAATCACTTGGGATGTATGAGAAACTTTATCAGGAGAAACTCCACAACCTAGAGAGAGGTTCTCAGCTTGTGGTACGTGTACCCCTATAGGTAGGCGGGGTAGCAGATAGGGGTACGCGAAATTGATCTTGGTAATGGCGGAAACATAAAGCATAAGAATATTCTAGAATTTCGTTTTCTCAAGCTCGAATGAAAAACGAAATTGAAAATAGTACGATTCCAAAAGCCTATTCATGAAATAAGAAAAAGGAAGTACAATAATATCTAGTAATTGAGCCATTGCTAGCCCTCATCATAAGTTAATGCAAAATTATTTCAATTCTGCTATCAGTTCTTTTTTACGTTCAACTAATACTAGTATTTTAAAAATATAATAAAATGTAAAGTTAAAAATTTGAATTTTTATTAAAAATTTTAAAAAATTAATCAATTAATTAAAGGCGAAATCATCTAATTAATAAATTTTACTATGTTCATAAGAGTCGTTTGATTCTTAAGCTAACCTAAGCTCTTGGCGTTGGCATTATTAGTAAAAACTCTTTCTGCTTAGGGGAAATAGGAGGATATAGCAATAGGAGGTACTCGAAAATAAAAAGATTAATCAGGGGGTACGCGAGTGTAAAAATGTTTGGACCAGCTGACCTAGAGGATACTCGAAGATGCAGGAATGACAAGCCAATAACGCGCGCGCGCGAGTGAAAGTTTTTTATTTGACGGTTTTTTACACGTGGACAGTGTTTGCACAGGACCGGCAAACATTATTTTTCTTTCTCTAATTTTATTTCATGTTTATTACATTCATTCATTATTTTCACATTAGCAACGAAATTCCAAAATCATTCTCCTCTGAAGAAAAAATCTCTCAATCACTTTATATTGTTTGACGATTATTTCCTGCATATTTTTCGCATGAAATGCAGTCATTCAGTTCTCAATCGCGGGTTTGCCATCACGCTTAGCTGTCCAAACCGTCACGGAATAAATCTACCGGCTTCCAGTGCTTCCCTTAATGACCTTCGTGTTGACCACAATGAGATTTGGGCGGACATCTGAAATATGAAAATGGTCTCTTGAGAATTTCTCCGGTTTTTCATCTTCTACCAATGCGGAGTTGACGGTACATTTTCTACAGCTACGTCGGTAGACGGTGTGTGACTTAAAATATACGGCTAACGTAGAGAATAACAGAATGATGATAAATTATAGTTAGAAGGGTTTAAGTGAATTGAACGGAGAATGGAAAAGAAGGGTTCTTCTATTTGATGGGAATTATGGGGTTGTTTACGAAAATTGCATGAAATGGGAAATTTGAAAAAAGGAAAAGAAATTTTATTATAAGGAATATTAAATTTATTTCAAAGTTATTCTTTCATATTCTTATATTAATGAAGCAAATGTTTTTAATTTGGGAAAGAAAGTTTGATACAATTTTGAGGAATATATTAGGATAACTTGTAAATCTCTTCGCCATTATTTATATTACTAAATTAACTTAATTGTTATGAAGTATTTTTCTGTTTAACGACTAACTAAATAATAGAATAAACACACAAATTTCACCCCCTTTCTTCCATTTTCGTTGTTTTGTTGTATCTACAATGATTTTATTTATAAGAGAAGTTACCATTAAATCACGATGTTTAATTAAGTGAGCTTAAGTGCAAAGTAAGAAACCAAACTCAAGGAAATGTCTCATAATATCTCAGAATTTGCTTTGTTTCAATACAACAGATCTAACACTAACTAAAAATGGATGGGAATCCGGCTTTTGAGTTCGTGTTAACTTCATTGTTATTTTGGTTGCTGCTGCATTTGCGCGTAACTAATACGATGCTTTTTTTATTTAAATTTGTTTTTATTTTGTTCTTTTTTATTTAAATTTGTTTTTATTTTGTTCTTTTTTATTTAAATTTGTTTTTATTTTGTTCTTTTTTATTTTATTATTTGTTTTTGCTTCCACATTTCCAATGTCATAAACACTAAAAAAAAGTTCAAAAGCAGGCAATTCACAGACGATTAACCATTACGAACACCATTCATTATAGATTGGAAAATATACATGAATTATAAAAATGTAAGTATTTTCAATTGAAAGTTTTCATTGTAAAAACGTTTTAATTTGAATTCTATTTAACTAAAGGATAAACAATCAAAAATATTGGCAGGCGTAAGAGTTGATAAACAGTATACAATTGTCCCTGGGTTTGGCTACCTTTGTGGGTGAGCACCTTGAGTTCCCACGTCCGGATTCAGGTTTTTCATCAATAGAAATGGGACAGGTAAATTTTTCCTTACATGTGCTCCCTCCTCCTCATATATTTGAAATTAAATTTATGCCTCTGTTAGTGTTCTAGCATCTAGCGTTTTTCAGTGTTATAACCAAAGCTTAAATTTTAAAAGTTAATTGCTATCTAAATGCCCGTTTTTCTGTTTTACTGATTACATATTAAACGAATGTGAAGCTTCGTACGTTTGGCATTGACGGCTCCATATTGTTAGCAATGTATTTAAATTTTTAAAAAGCATTTTTAAGCGTTAAAAATGTTTAATCCAGCCTGTTTACATACGTTTGAGTATTCATCGCGACTGCTGCGACTTATTATGACCGCAAACACGTAGTTCTGTTTATATTTCTACGTTTAATTTATTGGGAACTTAATTTATATTCCTTAAATTTCATTCACACTTTAAATTTTTGTCTTATTTTTTCATATCTGTTTACAAATTACTAATATAATAGCCCAGATCTGTCTCTCGGTAACGCTCTGACGTCACCAACAATAAAACTCGCGCCATAGCACTGCGAGACGTTAAACAGTATTATTTCATTGTTAGAGAACCTAAATTTCAGTAATTTTAAATTTAAAAGAGTAATTGTCGTTCCAATTTAACAAATTTAATAGCTCTAAGATAGTGAAATAAAATTTTCTATCGATTGATATAAAATTTATCTCGCTATGATCAATAGTTCCCTAGAAATTTTAAATTATATTAATCCTATATTTCAAATTCATTTCCGTTTTCTAATAGAAAGTAGTAAATCGCGTCAGTGGTATATCATGCGCGTGATATAGTTTGGACGCCACGATTCATCTGATTATTATTGCAATCGTGATGTTATAATTTGATAATATTTTTTGACAACGTTAAAATTTGCACAAAGACATCTGAAGTACAAGGAAAATCGTTAGACAACGAAAAATACTTCACACGGAATGTTGTTCACCAAGAGATTTTTTGAATAAAGAAATATGTAAATAAAAAAAAATATTTCCTGTCATAAAACATATGTTTATTTTATTTGTTTTCAATCAATGTAAAACATTTCTCTCGCATATATATCTATTTAAACACGTCAAATTTGACGGGAAATCTCTCGAATGAAGAGGCAATTTGCACCCGCCATACCATGACGGGTGATTTTCTAGTTTTCGTATAATAGAGATGATGTGTTGTTTAAGATCCAAATGTACGTTGTCTTAAGCTGTGTTGCGACATAATACCACAAACAGCAAATACGAAATTTGCGATGGATTTAAAAATTAAATTTAAATTTAGATTAAAAAATTAAAATTTTGACGAGGCACCTTGAGGTGTATCACTTGATCATGAATCTGTCCCATTGAAAAAACATCACATAAAGCAAACGAATCCAAAACTTAAAGAAAACAACATTTAAGACATTAGAAATCGATATTCAGAAAATTTCGTCTTGCTGAAAAAGATGTTGATTTAAAAAAAAATTCTGAATCATTTATAACTCATTTAAAGCGCTGAATCCAATTTCTTTTGGGACTCTCCGTGAGGAAAAAAATAAAAGATACTATATGCAAGAGAAAAGAAAATGTTCGTATATTTTTTGAGAGAACTTTACCGCTGCTTTCATTTCATGCACAAAGCCTGCATCTGGAATTAAAGTACACAAAGGTGAAAGTTCTTTATACAGCTGGCATTAAACTACCTTTTATTGGAATGAGGTCTGAAATTTTTGAAGAATACAATCATTTCAGCACTTAGATTACTTTGAAAGTTTGTCTTTCATTCACATGTAAAAACAAATCTATTTCCATACAGCATTTTTGAAAATGTGCTTTACAGCATTGTTCCTCGAATTTCGACCTGAATGTTGGTGTATATTATAATGATTTGTTTCATATTTCTCCTAAATCCTTTTGTAATTTTTTAAGGCTTACGTCAAACACCATTACAAAGATGATTTATCAGCAATCAAAATTTGATTATTTCAATTCGTTTATTTATGATAAATCGATGTTTGAATATTTAATAATAATTACCCATTACTCAATATTTGTTTTCTATTTTGAAAAATATTTTAAAATTACGTGAATTACTGTAATATTTTTCTTAATACTTGATCGGAATCTAACGCTTTTTTATATGTGTTCGGTTCTGTTGCTGTTGCAACGGATGTTGGATTTGGCATAACAAGGAATTTTATCAAGCATATATTTTAGCTTAGTTTAAAGTTCCGATTTGAAGCTAAGAAACGGCTATTTTGGGACGAAACTCGTAATTTTGTATCGTAATCAGATGGAAAAGACGATACTTCAGCCATTCTCCAGATTTTCACATCACATGTACGTCAGGAAGTTTGACTCCGACAAATTTAAGGCTCGCTCACAACTGCTCCACGCCCCGCAAATTTGACCTCTTCAAGCGCAAACCGATCGTCAATGTGATAAACCGATCAAAATTGGCGTGATGTAGAGCGGAAAGTTTGATATTCAACCTGTTTCAATATATATCCGAAACCGGTCTGGTGGGCTATAAACGAGGCGGGAGTAGGAACGTGTGTGTGTAGGGGAGGGGAAAGTTAAACGGGACATTCACGAGAAGGCCCTTCCACGCAATTTGGCGTATGTTGCTCCAAAACTCTACGCCAATGCAAAAATCCGATGAGAATAGTAGACCGGGAAAAAGTTTGGAAATCCAAAATTGTTCATTCTCCATTTGGCGCATTCGGTCATAAAATTGAAATACGATGCTCGATATAAGAGCAGCGTGCTTCTCCCCCCCACACCCCACCCCCCCCCGGGGGGGGGGAGGAGTGTGTGGTGCTTGTGGGTGTGTTGCACACATCAGAGGGCGCTGCTGGATAATTAAAACGATTTATTTAATACAAGCAAAAAATTAAAAACGGTAAGTCATGACGACTAAGATGTTAGGGTAAGCCCATGGACTCCAAAGTACAGATGAAGTAAACTTCAGCCACCGGAGCAACTGGGTGTGAACAACTTGGAAAGAAAAAAGCAAAAGAGAGAGAGTTCTCGGTTGAGCGTCTCCATATATCCAGTTGCCACAAGCTGGTTCACAATTACGGCGCACCAGGCAAGACAGAGATCGGCAGCATGGTGATCAGCGCCGAGGTCCGAATCTTTTGATTAGGATCTGCTACAAGTGTGGGTGGGAGTCAGTCTGGGAAAATCAGGGTGGGGGACCCGTTTTTAAAGCGGGGGGAGGAGTAGGTGCAGTAGCCATAGGGGATCGGAGTGCCGGTAGATGCATTTCCGGTTGGCGCGGTCCAACCCGTGAATGACCTACCTAAATGGATGGGTTTAAAATTGGAACCGTCTTTAATGAAGTCCTCCAAATGTTGTGGAACAGCCTTCCCCTGAATATCCAACTTTATAGGGTGCTTGGTTCACCGAGGAAATCGGAGAGAGCAGGGGTCGGGTTATCTGAGTGACTGGCAAGGGGTGAATTTGCTTGGTGTGCAGCGCTCGTGAATGAACTGTCTAAATGGATAGCGTTGCCATAATTGCCAAGCATTGATACGGGGCGTTTAAGTGCTAAATAAATAAAGCATGAAACTTATTTAAATTACGCTTTTCATGGTTTTGAAAATTAAAATGATGATAATCATAATCCTGGCAATTTGAATTAGGAACATATGGACGTTTTGTGATAAAACAGCATTCTAATCGATAAGGGCGAAAGATAAATGAATGAATAAGATAAATTTTACGCTGAAATTAAATTTTTCATCGTAGTATTAGATGTATCTAGATGTAACAACCTACAAGTTAAAATTAATAGTCGCATGTGCGATGGAAACTGGAGTAATCCTAGTATATATTATAATATAACTACACACACTTACTTATGCATAGAGACAGATTATACATACTTCGTGCAATAACAAAGAAGACATATTTTTAAAAAACCCAGTTTATATGTTAATTGGACGATCGAGGAAAAAGGTCAATATCTTGCTAATGTCACCATTGACAAGACGAAACGATGCTAAATTAAACATTGACAATAAGGTTTGCTAACGGAAGGATACGTCATATACTTATTCAGGTTTGAACAGGCTGACAGCCTCCCTTAAACCACATCCTGTTGATTTCTGTCTTATGATTACATAAGTATACGACTAAGTATTAACTTCCATTATATTTTTCTGTCACTAAATGAAACAATTTTCTCAAAAGAAAATAATAATGGGTGCGTATAATAATATCCTTAATCATTTGTTATGCCTCACACTAGTCGCTTTTTTTCCAAGAATACAGCCATTCTTAAGTTTAATAATGGTATTAAACTTATGTCTTAAACTGACAACCTCACTTATAATAATGGTATTTAAATAGAAAAATTAAGTTTAGTTTAGTTTAGTTATATTACCGTCCCGTTTTGAAGCAACACGAGGGCAATTTTGGGCACGAAAAAAATAAGATACGATTTTTTTCGTTAAACTAGAACTCGTATTTATTTCCTATTTTTGTTGAGTACACGGATAATACATATCATGGACTTGATTCGCTGACAGTATCGAGAAAGTACTTAGCAGTACTGTCATTTTTATATAACTATGCGGCATAATAAAGAACCCTCGAGTACTATATAGCATTTGATGCTTTCGGTACAATTATTCGGGGCACAGTTTCAGCCTCATGAAAGTGTGGCCAGGTTGGTCAGGCCAGCCATCTACTGGATGATTGCCACATGCAGTGGCGGACTGGGTCTGAAAATAGTGGTTGCCAGGAGTCAGTGAGGGCCCACACGTATCTACAATCATGACATTACTATATATATATATATATATATATATATATATATGTGATAATTTAATTTTTTAACTTTCCTAAATAATCTTAACGACACCTCATTTTAAATACTTCTACTTTCATCATAATTAACGGACTACAACTTTCTTTACAAGTCACGAGGTTCTAAAAGGGAAAATTCCCTCTTCGGAGTACTTAAGCGTTCTGCGCATTCATTTCTGCCCTTTTTCACGCCAGCATGTAAGCATTCAACAACAACGCGCCGCTTGGGCGTAAATTTCTGAATTCTGGTCATGGAGCTGCAAACAAATTAAATGTTTTAATTATGAAAACAATGGTTCCTGATGCCTAAATAAAAAGAAGATTTGGACAAATGTCGTCTCTTCCCTGATGAAAATGGACTGCCTTTCACTTCTTTTAAAGCCAGATGTTTCATAAGTCGACATGGATAGAAGGCTCCTGCTTCGTGTAGACCCCGTGGATAGTGAAAGATGACTGTTTCATGATCGAAGTTTCCTACTGCTAAAAAGTACTCCATGAAAAGAATTTACCTATAAAATCAATTGTCTCGGCCACATCCAGGAAGTTTAAAGTTCTGCAATTCTAGTTGTAATGTTGACAAATTTTCATGGTGCCTTCTTCAAGCATCGAGTTCATTTCTAACATATGTCTGCAATATTTTAAGTGTGCAAGAAGGATTCAACATGTGTTCTCCTCGACAGATTTCTTTTTCTAATGTGTGATTTATTCTTCAAAAGTGTTTTCGGCTTTATTTATTCATCAGAAATTGATGTTTTCGAGACTCGTGGATTATCATTGCGTTATTGGTTTCAAAAAAATGCACGTTTCACACTCGCATGCGTAAAAAGTAAAAAAATGCAGCTGCTGGGTAGGGGGGAAAATAAATAAAAGAGATCATGATCTTCGTTGTTTTTAATGATGTTATTTTAAATTACTTTACATTTATAATATATTTTCTTTGATAAATAGTTTTGTTTTGGTTGTGGTATTAAAAATAATACTGATCAGTATATTTTTGGTAAATTATGAAATATATTCTTTTGAAATATTAATTTGAATTTATTTAGTATCATTCTATTTTTTGAGTGTGTTGTTTATGTTTCATGCATAATTATTTCTGAAATTTAGTAGTTGAATTTTCGTGAAATTTTACTGAAAAGTAGTATTATTCTATGTATTTAATTGCAGTATTAAAGTAAATAGTTTAACATGTACTTATTTTAAAATTCCCTTAAATTTAAAATTGTTTTCCCTAACTTGTATTAAATTTTTTCCTGCATGAATTTAAGATCTGGTAAAATAGTTAAAATGAATGACAAAACAAATGCTAAACCAGATGAATCTGGTATTGTAATGCAGGCTACTAATTCTATCAATATCATTCCTTTTGACCCGAACAACTCTATGAATGTAAATTCTTGGCTTAAATACTTTAATGATAAATGTCAAGAGTATAACTTAGATGATAAATGGAAATTGAACAACATAACAGCATACTTAAAAAACAATGCCTTAACTGAATATGTAAATTTCTACGATACCATTAAAACTTGGGAGGAATTCGTTTCCTTTTTAACTGAAAGGTACATAGCCCCTAACCTAGTCAATTTGAGTGATTTCACTTCGAAATCATTTAAAGAAGGTGATGATATAACTTTATACTTCCAAGAAAAATTAAAAATAGGCAGACAATTAAATTTAGGTACAAGCATGATTCTTGAAGGACTTTCGGATGGCTTGCCAGTTAATCTAAGACAACTTTTGGCGATAAATTCCCCTAACAATCCCACAGAATGGCTTACAACGGCCTCTAAATTGATCAAAATTCAAAAATCAGATGAAAATCAAATTAACCCTAGCCATTCTGCCACCCAAAATTTAAAAACAAACTCTGTTAATAGTAACCAATGGCATCCAAGAAATTTTAGGCCCCATAACTTTACACCCAGGCAAAATTTTAGGCCAAATAACTTTCAACCAAATTCTCCTCCCAGGCAAAATTTCAGGCAAAATAACAATTACCAAAATCCTCCACCTAGGCAAAATTTCAGACCTTTTAGTAATGCTAACACCCATTTTCAAGAGAAACTACCACCTTCACCATGCTGGCTTTGCACAAAACAAGGCATTGCCAATGCTTATCATTGAGTACAAACTTGCCCATTTGGACTTTCCGCAGGACAATTACCATCTCCCAATCCTGATCCACCTAACTTTGACCCTCCAAAGGAGGAAAATCAACAATGACAATTACCTACAGTATCCGGATACTACAAAAGAAACCCGTTGCCATGTGTTTTAGACACTGGTTCAACTATCTCTTTAATCCCACGTGATTTAGTGACAAAAAACCATTTAAAAATGACAAATGCTCAAGGTATAATTGTGCAGCAAACCCGGGGTACAATTAGCCTAACTAAAACATGTACATTTTCATTAAAAATTGGTACCATAAACAAAAATGTGACTATGTATGTTCTAGATCATACTTTACCTTATATAATCCTAGGAATGCCAGAATTGTCAAAATATGACATAACTATAGACTGCAGTAAACAAAAAATTTGTCAAAATGGAAAAAACTTAAATAAAAGTCAAAATGATAAAAATCATTCATATGATAAAAACAAACAAAACATTTCTTTACATATTTCTGAATGTAAACAAATTAACTCCCATTGTTCTCAGACCACTGAAGATCAGGTTAACCCTCCTCAGTCTGTCACAGAGAATAAATGTGAGTTAAGAAAAGAAGTAAAAGATATAATTAAAAATTTTGATTCAGTTTTTTCAAAGGACAAGTATGATGTTGGTGCACTCAGAGTTGAACCACAGAGAATTGTGCTCAATTCTGACTTGCCAGTTAGTTTGAGACCTTATCGTACTTCTCCTGTTGAGGAACAAGAAATAAAGAGTCAGGTTGAGAAATTGTTGCAAGCTGGTTTAATTAAAGAAAGTAATAGTCCCTATTCATCTCCTGTAACTTTAGCTTTTAAACGTGATGAGGGTAAAAAGACTCGATTGTGCATAGATTTCAGGAAATTAAATGCTCTATGCAAATCAGACTCTGAACCCTTACCCCTCATGGATAGTCTACTAGATAAATTATCAAAAGCAAAAATTTTTTCCTCTTTGGATTTGGCTTCGGGGTATTGGCATGTGCCCATTCACCCAAAAGATACTGAAAAACTAGCTTTCTGCACAAATTTTGGCTTATATGAGTGGTGCAGATTACCATTTGGCATTAAAGTAGCTCCTGCCATTTTTAATAGATTAATTCGAAGAATATTAACTAAATATAAAATTGATTTTGCTTGCAATTATTTTGATGATATCATTGTGTACTCTTCATCTGAACTAGAACATTGGAAACATCTTAAAACAATCTTTGAAATATGTGAAAAAGAAAACATTAAATTGAAACTATCCAAATGTGTTTTTGGGTTATGAAATTGAACAAGGTAAAGTTTCCCCTAATAATGCTAATATTGAAACTATCAAAAAATTGCAACCACCCACTAATGTTAAAGAACTTCAAAGGTTCTTAGGTTCTGTAAATGTTTACAATAAATGTATTCCTCAATATGCTAAACTTAGATATCCTTTAAATCAACTTTTGAAAAAAGATGTAAAATTTAACTGGACAAATGAATGTCAGGATGCATTTGACAAGCTTAAAGAAACCCTAACAACTAAACCGGTTTTAAATTTATATAACCCTGATGTAATTTGTCATGTTTTTGTCGATGCATCACAAAAAAGTGTTGGAGCTGTTTTGAAACAACCTGATGCCTCTGATATTTTACATCCAATAGCTTATCATTCTAGAACTTTAAGAGACTATGAAAAAAATTATGCTATAACTGAGTTAGAATGTCTTGCAATAGTTGATGCTTTGGATAAATTTTACTATTACCTCCACGGTCAAAAATTTGTCATTCATACTGATCATGCGGCTCTCGTTTGGCTCAAAAATGTTAAAAACTTAAGAGGTAGGTTATTCCGCTGGTCATTAAAGTTAAGTATGTTTGACTATGAAATTAAATATCAAAAAGGTTGTACTAACATTGAAGCAGATATGTTATCTAGGCATCCAGTTTCTCACCATCTTCAACATGCAGTACATTTGTTAGACATAAATGAAATAAAAACTCAGCAAAAAAATGATAATCTCTGTGGACCTAAGTATCATGAAGTTAAAGATGTAATAGTAATAAAAAAGAGAAATTTGTACAAAATAGTTGTGCCATTTTCATTAAGACTTAAATTGTTAAATCAAGCTCATGAACAATTTGGTCATCCTGGTGTCCAAAAAATGTTAAATTTAATTACTCCTCAGTATTATTGGCCTAATATTACCTCTGATATAACTGAATTTGTTAAACATTGCTCTGTTTGTCAACTTAACAAAAAGCGAAAACAAAAAAGATTTGGCCTACTCCAACAAGTACCTCCTACTAGTACACCTTTCGAATGTATTTCTGTAGATACTGTTGGAGGTTTCAATTATTACAACTCAACAAAAAAATTTCTTCATATTGTGATTGACCATGCGACAAGACATGTTTGGGCTTTTCCTTCAAAAAATGAAAACTCTGAAACTTACATTAATATTCTAAAACAAATTTTCCAAATTCAAGTCCCTGTAAAATTATTAACTGATAGAAATGCTGCGTTTACTTCCTCTCGATTTAAAAAATTCCTAAGAAATTATAATGTTAAACATCTTTTAACCACAGCCCATCACCCACAAACAAAGGGCAAAGTTGAACGTGTTAATCAATCATTAGTAACTAGGCTTAAATGTAAAGTTAATTCCACTTCCACTAAAGTTCCTTGGACTAAATTATTAGAAAGTGTTACTAATGAGTATAACTTAACTCCCCATTCAATAACCAAATATCCACCTGCCTACTTGTTGCTTGGTACATTACCTTATGATTCCCCTATTGGTCAAAATAGTTATTATGAACCTGTTAACGAAGCTCGTAATTTGGCTTTACAAAGAACATTAGATTACCATAACAAAAACAAAATAAGATATGATGCACGTTTTGTTGACTAGAAATTTAACCCAGGTGATCTTGTTGTTTATGAAGAATTCCATTATCCCAATACTAGAAAATTAACTCCTCCTTTTTCTGGCCCATATGAAGTTATTAAACAATGTTCTGAAGTAACTTATGAAATTAATAAACCAAATCCTTTAACAAAACAAGCCACACAAATTGTGCATATTTCTAAATTAAGATGTTTTCATTCACCAGATAAACTTAAATTAAGTCATGAGTAATAAATTAACTACATAAAAAAAAAACTTGTCTTGCCTTTATAATTCTGTCCCTTTTGGCAAGAGTCAGTCCATTCTAAAATCATTTCCCCATGGAGGGCTGAGTCTTACATATTTTTCTTCTTTGGTGTTTCCCAAAGAACAAAACGATGATAAATGAAATGAGACTTACTGTTTTAAAAACAGTGTTTAACAATATTGTGTTTTGTTTTGTGCATTGTCTCTCTCTCTGGGAGAATGCATGAAACAGATCACAAAGACCTTGTCCCTTTTTTGCCCAGACTTGGTGATACTCCCAGTTGCTTAGGCGACATCATCAAGATTAACAAAAAAATACTTTTGTCACTGATGTTAAACTCAATGAAATGTCACTGACATCAAACATTAGTATATTCTTATTTTTCTATTTGAAACATATTTGTATTTTTATTTATCAATGTTTTGCATACAATTTTAGATGCATATACAATTGAATATTTACATTAAATTATTTTTCATATAACAAATCAATAGTTCAATTACTATTGAAAGAACTTTTATTTGAAGAACTTTTCATTACGTGAATGGAACTTTTTTCTACAGTCAACTAGCTAGCGTTTATTGGAGTACTCCAGGGAACATATTTAATTTAAAATTTTTGTATACATATTGAAATAATTTTTAGATTTGAATGAATATTTTCTATGTTTTTGTAAATATCCTTGCATTTATATTTTGCTTGTACTCACTGAAGTGCATTTAAAAAATGTGTAAATCTTATTGTACTTTTGTTGTTGATATTTTTAAAGTCAAGCCCATGACCAGCAATTAAAACAATTTATCAAAATTTTAATAATATTTTAAAGGTAACTTGTCCAACTTCGCAGGTTTTGCGATAGCAAGGGCCCTGCTGTCGTACGA
>BGPR01019074.1:7411-29843 GCA_013235015.1 Araneus ventricosus | reverse complement strand
TCATTGCTTTAGGTTTAATTTACGTATTGCTCTTGTGAAATGCTTAGTTTATTGTTTCATTAATTTTTTTTTTTTGCATTTCGTGTCTAAAAGAATTTCGTTTTTTTGTTAAATTATACAATTTTCTGTTTTGGATAAGCAAATATCAACTCTCGATAAAGGCAGCAATTATATGATTCTAAAATTCATTGTTTCATATTGATATTTATGCAGTAGTATGGACCAAAATGAGTGTTATCAAAAATACCAAAATGGATGTTTTCTATTTGGCCTCGAAATAGATACTTACAGAAAGCACCAATTTTGTAATTTGCAGAATCATTGTTTAATTCGTTATTCCACCTCGTCTATTTCTTTTAATCAGCTGAAAGGCTGTATTTAAAGCGCTAAAGAATGATGAAGTGGAAATTAATTTATAATCTCTCTTTAATGTTTAGGAACAGGCATCTAAAATTAAAGTATCCTGGTTGCATTATTACAGGTCGTTGTGGTTTAATGGCATGAATACCAACCCCATGAAATCCATAACTATGAACAAAAAATAATGTGAATATAATTCATAGAATACAATTTAAATCTTAAAGCTTATAATATTAAATATTTTCTCAATCCAAAACAAAACGTTTGCTTTTTATAAGTAACTGATATATTTATAACCCTGAAGGAAGATATTATCACTACAAAGCTGTAAAAATGAACAAAATCATTCAAGCTAAATGATTATTCCATTTCATAGAGACAGCGAGACGTAAAATCGATTCAAATATTGAATTCTAAGAAAAAGGCAAATTATGCTTTTCGCATTTTGTGAAATGATCTGTGAAAATCGTAAAAATATCGCATAGAAATGATTTCTTTTCTTTAGTTTTAGGAGGATATTTATTTGTATTATGTCAGATTTTTATTTTTATCTATCATTTTGCCACTTTGTTTCATTGCAGTAGTTTCTTATGCTTCATCTTTGATACATTTATTCCAACCTTTTTCCTTCTTTCAGTTCAAACCCGTAAATTAGAAGACGAAATGTTCTCTTTACTATATCTTTCCAAAAAAGGAATCTACATTCTCCTACCGGCTTGGTAACCGTAATTATTTTTCCTTGGATGTACCTTAAAGAGAGAGTATCTCCATTCAACCAAGTTTATTAAGTAACATCGTGATATGATACAAAATAAAATTATTTGAATATTATAGTTTTTGAAGCAAGCACATCAGTGCATGTACTTTAACAGTGAATAATCATTTAAATATTAATTTAGAATATTAAAATTTTTTTGCATTTCTCGAGAGGGTTCTGTGAAAGCATTAAAAAAAGAGCTAAATTTTTAGTGTTGTAATTTCGTTTCATTTTTAATTTAAGGAAATGTGTAAAAATTTAATGAACTGTTGATAATTATATAAGACGGAGAAAATGTAGCGTCTATAAAAATATTGAATATGGAATAACATCAATCGCTTTGAAGTACAGTTTTCTTTCATTTTTTGCAATGTTCCGAATAAAAAATTAATTTATAATTTGAATATAAATTATGTGGATATTACGGAAATGCTAAAAAAATGTCTGCTAAGTTTCCATATTTTTTCCCTTATAAATTTAATTCCAGCATATTAAATACCAGAATAAAATTTAACATTTAATCCTTAGGAACGAAACAATGAAAATATTTAACTTTTTACATTAGAAAAACAATTTCGGCTTAAAAATCAATAAAATTTCGAAGTATGCATATTAATTTTATTTATTTAGAAAGCTATAGACAATGCATGCTTAAAATGTCGCCGAGTTTGTTTGTTTTTTCTCACTAAAACATAAAATTTTCTAGTCAGAACACAAAATTATATGGTAAACATTTAACTGCTTGCATTTGGTAAATTTATTGTTTGAAGGATATTATTTTTAAATATGATACTTATTCATATCATTTAAAATTTCTTTGTTAAATCAACATAATTTAATGCTCAGAAAATTCTTATTTAAAATTATCAAGCAAATAATATTTATTTCATAAAGTAAATGAGAGTATTATCTGCGCCATTAGTTTTATATTCCGTCGTTATATTTGTTTACCCTCTGCTAATGTTAGTTATGATTTTGTTATTTTGGGGCATATAGAGCTGTAATTTAGAGAGTTTCAATCATTATTTTACATTGTATTTCTTTGAAAGTTTAAGACCTGTATCTATTTAACTGAAATTCCAAAATTTATTTTTATTTGAAATTGTAGTACTTCAATAGGATTCTAATACTTCAGTAGTAGTTGTTATGTTAGTTTTAATAAAAAAAACTGTTAAGTGAAGAATGAAATTGCTTGTTAAGAAATACATCGTTTCAGTAAGCTTTTATAAAATAACTTGCAGTTTCTTTTAATTATGAAAACCGTCTAATTCCAATTTTCTCTCTTGCTTAATCGAACAAAGTTTTTCATTTTATACGTGTATTTATGAGATTAGGATTATATTCAAATTTACATTTGGTTTATTCCTGAATTACAAGGTTGTGATCAATGGCGGCTCGTCCAATAGGGCTGTAGAGCTGAAGTACCCCTGAAATTATTTTAAAAGCTTGTTTTTCCATTTTTATTCTAATTGGCTTACTTTCCACTTTGAGAGTTCAATGATCAATGAAAATGGCAAAAAAGTAATAAAAAACGTAAAAGGAAGACGGGAAATCAATCAAGAATTAAGAGAGAGACAGACCAGAGCTGCATAGACATCCCAAGGATCAAAATTCGCTCACTGAGCAACGCGGAGCACTCAGTCGGAATTAAAAAAGCAACCCTTTCTTCATTGAAATTAGATTTTCTTCAACTGCGTTTACAACAGCTCTCGATTGGCGCGAGTTCCTCATTTATTTTTTTTTTTCGCTTTTTCTCAGTAGTCCAGTCACTGGGTAGTTTTTAAAAAATAAAATTCCGGAGGATTTGTAATTTTTTTGCTCCTTTATGTTTTTTGGGGTGCTGATTTCGAATCTGGGGTTTGCCATCAAAAATTGTTATTATAAATTTAGTTATTGCCAAAAATCATGAACACATTTTTTCACAGGTTTTTTTTTCTTCTTATAACTCAAAAGCTATCACTTTTTAGTATATCATCATTACATATATCAAAATGATCAACACAAAATTTCCTACAACTAGGTCTATTCAACTTTTTTCAGCACTGCTTGTTTCTGCGGTGACGGGCAGCCACCTGTTATGATTATCAAATGACATATGATATTGTTTAATTAAAAATAGTGGTACTATTTGATTTAAAAATATTTAGGAATCAATTTATGAAAGATGTCTGTAAAAACATTTATAAAATGCTCATTCAACACAGAAGGAATTCCTTCCTACAAGCAGGTTACGTTGGTATTTGCCTTTATTGACTTTGAAGCTTTGGAATGAGAGAAAACATATGTTTAAGCAAGTAAAAAATAATTTGTCATTAAATTCTCTTACAAAAAATAATTATAAGAACGTATTCAAACTCCCAAATTTGCATAAATTTTGTTCTTTTTAACAGATTATCTATAATACAAGCTCAAAAAAACATTCAATAGATTTTCAGATATTTCACAAAATCCGGAACATTGTTTTTCAACTTTTATGGGAGTTATATGGGCAACAGGCCATTCAGACGAATCCGTCCCACGTTGAAATCTTCTAGATGTTGTATAATCCAAGATGATCGGGACAAGATTTCACAGAGATTGCTACATCTGTTATAATTCTGTCAGAAATGTTTTAAAAAATTCTGCGATACATATCTTTATCATCATTCCGTTTCCATTCCTGACCACGCATCAATATCTGTTCCTGTTCTAGCGAGCGGTGTTCACGTCGTCCGGAGCTTCTTAAAGTAAAAATATATAAATGCTTTGATGTATAGTATGAAAAGAAAATGTATGACAGCCTCTTTCACGCCGAATCCCAGTTTCACTTTGTCTTCTGTAAATCGAGTTTCTGTCAATTGAGATCATTCATCAAAAGCTTTCCTGTGACTTCAGAAGAAAAAAAAAGTTAAAGGAGTTAGCTATGTCTGAGTTTTGGACAAAAACTAACAATAAGAAAGACGGCCGTAGAGAAGAAATAGTATCATATCTTATGAATTCCTTGTCCCAAAACGTCCGCAAAAAGTACTTCCTGCGAGGTTCTCGAATTCATCTGATAATCGAGGATGAAAAGACCCTGTACAACTCAGAAAAATCCACCACCGTGAATGTTATTCTTAATTATTAGAGTATTATTTTCATTCAGTGACCCTGTATGTATGGAAAGTGGATTATTCCTCTTTTAAATGTTTTCATGGCAGAAATGATGCATGATTGATATTTAAAGGGAAACTTATATAAAAATTACAATTCAATACCATTAGTATTGACAAAGATATCGGCATTGCAACTTGAATGGTGAATTTTGGTACACTCTAAGAGAAGCTAAATTATTAGGGTTCTTGCATAAATTTATATTTATTAAACTTGAATCTTCGAATAGTAATCGTCAAACTGAAATTTAAATTACACTGCTCTGCATGCAAATCGGCCCCGACACCATTCTTGCAGATTCTTATGTAAAAAGACCACTTGGATCCGAATATGACCCCCATTTTGCCCCATCATCCACCGTTTTCGCGGACGCCCCTCCCACCTTTTTTCATCACTGTTCGGTAATTTTATGGCCATGAATTTGATTTGTAGGGGGTAAACGATTATTTTAACCGTTAAATACAGGGGGTTACAGAGATGAAAAGTTCTAAAATATGAACATTTGTAGCTGGGGGAGAGATTTTTGTGGGGATTTTCCCCCTTAAATTTAAAAAAAAACAATAAAAATAATCGGTTTTTCTAGGGGTTTTTTTCCGCAATTTTTTCATTTATTTTCTACATATTGCAGCTTCCAGCGCCCCTTTTCCTCACCCAACCACCCCAATAATAAAAATATATAGCAACAATTTTGTCTAAAAGCAGGTGAGGGTGAGAGGTCCCGAAGCCCTCATAATAATAGATAATATAATATAAAATATAATATATTAATTTTATTTTATAATATAGTACCTTCATCTGGTGCTTGCTTTCCTCTTGTACCGTGAAATAGAAGTTTTTCGTACCAATGACCAGCAATATTCTGCCAACATGCTTGCATTCCACTTCCCTGAAAATCTCCTCTCGAACTGAGCCTTGAATGTCTTGATGGAGCCGTTCCCCGTGTTCATCCGAAACTGCTCATAAGCTCCAGGTGTGAGTGAAGGCAAAGCACTTTAAGCGACATGTTGCACCAAATGGCCTTGTACGCGGACAGCAATTCCTCGACATGAGCGACATAATCGTCACCATTTTTCGACCCAAAAAGTTCATACACACGATTTTGATTGCAAGCCATGCTCGTTTTTCTTTGCGATTCAGGTGTCTCCTAAACGTTGAATCTTTAAAAAGTTGTCTAATTTGGGGTCCCACGGAAATTCATTCCTTGAATTTAGTCTCATAAGACGAGAAAATTTAGTTTTCAAAAAATTAAATCCATCACCTGTCTTCTCCATTGCTTTTACAAACTGTTTGATAAGTCCGAGTTTGATGTGCAAAAGCGACAACGTTGTACAGTGAATCTTCCAAACTTTATTTTTATATATTGATATTATTTATTATATATTATATTTTTATTTTTAAATTTAAGTGTTAAAATATTCCTTTCCCCCACCAAATCAAATTCATGGCCAAACAATTACAGAATAGTGATAAAAATAAAGAGCGGCAACGTTGTACAGTGAATTTTCCAAACTTTCTTGTGAGGGTTCGGAACCTCTTCCCCTCACGCTCTTTTAGCCAAAATTGTTGCTAAATATTTTTATTATTGGGGTGTTTGAGTGAGGAAAAGGGGGGAGGGCTGGAAGCTGCAATATGTAGAAAATAACTGAAAAAATTGCGAAAAAAAAACCCTACAAAAATCGATTATTTTTATTGATTTTTTTTAATTTAAAGAGGAAAATCCCAGCAAATCTCCATACTTGCTACAGATGTTCATATTTTAGAACTTTTCACTTCTGTAGCCCCTCAGAAGGCATTTAATGGTTAAAATAATGCTTTTCACCCTCCAAATCAAATTTATGAGCCTAAAATTACGGAACAGTGAGACAAAAGGAGACGTTCAGACAACGGTGATGGGCAAGCCTCGAGGTCTATTTGGATTTAGAAGGTCATTTAGCATAATAATCAGAAGGAATGGAATCAGGGTTCGATTTTTTTTGCAGAGCAGTGTTATGTATTTAACTTAAAGTTCGAAGTATGCATGAGTATTCAGGATATTCAACTTTCATAAAATTCAATATACATCATTCTATGAAGTAATGAAAGTAAAATTAAGTTACGTTCCTCAAAAGCGCAGAAAAACTTATTTAATAAAATATTCATATTTCCTGTAATATTCAAATTATTTAATTCAAATTTTAATAAAAATCTTGTTTAACATATCGTCAAATATTCTGCAAGTTTCGTACAATTTGGTTGAAAACTCTGGATATTACGAGCATGAAAGACGCGGAAAGATTAAAGATTTTTTAAAGAAAACCTTAATATATTTCCTAATATTTGTGCTGTGTTTACGAAAATGCATGCAAATATTATGAACATCAAACATTACCATGAATGAAAGTTATGTCTCGTTATCAGCTTTCAATGAAACAGGATGAGCCAAACTCCATTTTCGCCTTCATCCCTTTCTGGTGATCTCCTAATTGCCCTTAGGACCGAATTTTCACAGTAAAATGTGGGTTCCCATGATAGTATGACCTGCGATTCTCAGCAAATGATTACGAATTAATGTATTCCTATTAAGTAAAAATTTTCCGAAATCTTAAAAATGGTCCTTGTCAACCAATGTATCTTAAGTTTGAGAAAATAGAATGATCTAGTTTAGATTCGTGTTTTAAAATGTTGGTTCCTGTTTATTTATTTCGTATTTTCTTTATATGCCAGTCCATGTGTGAATCAAAAAGTTATGCGGTTTGATTCTGTGTGTAAAAATTCACTGTCAGTTTATGATTTCATTTAGAAACTGTAGTCTTTCTCACGAGCTTATTATTTCGTGTATTGTTGTAAAAGGAGATCCAGAGAAGATACGAAATGGAGGTATTAGAATTCAAGATTTGACATGTTAATGGAAGAGTTTTGAGAATTCGTAAACATTCTGTATGTACATCCAAGAAGGAATGAAGGAAATGCGAATGTGTTTTATTCAACCCAAGTTCAAAAACAACTCAAATAAACAAAAAGTGGAGTATATTATATTTTATTATACCTCACTTCTTTTCAAAATATATCAGATAAATATTTCTAGAAGAATGAATTTGGCTGTTTAAATTTGGGATTATTTTCCATGCTTATGATTTTGTTCCAGTTAAAATTTTATTGAAGTTGAATATTCCTATCCATTTAAAGAAACACGTACCTTTAATATTTTTTTATAAATTTTAAAATCCATTCTTTCTAAAATGCATTTAAAATTATTAAATGATTACAAAATTACTACCTGAATCTTATTGTAGCGTAATAAAAGGAAATAAAGAAAGAGATTTAAATTCAAAAACACGAAATATACGTTTAAACTTTAATAATTTTTGGTTCATGTTTTGAATGGAAAGCGTTTGTATTGTTGGAATTAAGACATTTTTGACCTAATTAACTAATACAAAACTGAAAAAAGCAGGAACACTCAATATTCACATTTTCTTTGACTTTGTATTTTTTCTATGTAAATTTAGGAAATGCTCACCCAAATGCTCGATGAGACAAATTTACTCCGTTTCTCTTGTAAAAAGGTATATTATCAAGCTCAAAATCTGCCTTTAAAACAGATAAAATATATCAGTAAATATTCGGCTACATAACAGAAAGGGAATATTTTTTATATGAGCAGAATTTTCATACTCTTTCAATGTGATTTTAATATCTAGGAGACATTTTTTCTCTAAAGTGGGAAGAAAAAAACTGCAGTTTCTATATGTTGCTACAAATAACTCTTTCTTTTTATATTTCTTTCAGATCACGAATCTGTTGAGACGTTTCTGTCAGAAGTTCCTATCACTGAGTTGTTACAGAATCCATGATAAATTGAGGAAGGATTTTACGGAGATTACTGAAGCTATCACAATCAAATGAGAAAAAAATATTATCATTTTTTGTTATCGTCGTCTTTTTGCCAATCCTAAGCAGGAGCCAAATTCTGTTTTTGTTTTTCCTTCCAGAATTTACTAAGCTTTTTGCTTAAATATAGATGAAGTATGGCTTATTTGGACCACCTAGATATTATTTAATGTACAGAGATAGGTAAGCAACTTCAATTTTAAAAATGTAGTGGAATATTTTGTAGTTTATTTATTTTGAAAAAAATACAATTGACTTTTTAAGAAATACTCTTTAAAGTAGTAAAAAAAGCATAATAGACTTCAGATTGATTTATAAGAGATACGCTTTAGAGTGTTAAGAAATAACATATTACAATTCTCACATCGGTCTAATTATAGAGATTGGTTTCCCAAATTAAACCACCAATTCCTGTAAATGCAATTAAAACAAAAGTATTTTTAGATTCTTAAACTTCCACTAGCACGCAAGATATGAACCCAAATATGACATTTTAAGCTCCGTATGGTTTGTTCTAACTTTTTTTTTCCTCACATATGATACAAAACCATGTAGCCTTAATTTTTGTTCTTTTTTATTCGAATTGTGATGTTTTTGAAGGCCATTTATCTGACTTTGGTCTTTTTCCATTTTTAAGTAATGAGGACTTCTAGTTATTATAACTTCTTTTAAGTGTATTGGATCATTGCTTTACCTTATCGGTTCAGATGGACAAATTCGGATAAAGCAAGACACTTGTATGAGGTTTCCCAATTGTAAATGTTAAAAACTATTTTGGCAATTTTTATAATAACCTATTTATAACTGGACATGGATGTTTTCCAGTGTACCAATCAAAGTACTTAAATAGGGACATAAATTATCGATGCAGACTTCCTGAAGGTACAGTTTGACATGCAGTATACGATTGTCCTCTATACGAAAATATAAGGGCTTTTTCCTAAGAATTATTTAAATCTATGTATTCTGAAACTCATAAAATCCAAGAAGTCATCTTCGGACTCCATTTAATCATGGAAAATCAACTTAGATTTTATGTGGATAGTGGAGCAACTTTAGAACCCTAATTGTACTATTTTGTCATATGTAAATATTGAATTATTGTAAATACTTTTTATTTTTATTTAAACGAATTGTCGGGCTGCATTTTGCATACTTTTACAAACATAGTACATTTTATTTTTCCAATTGAGTCTTGGGGGCGAAGCTTGTAGAGACAGCCGAAAAAATTACAGTCTGAATCTAAATTCCTTTATAATAGTTTATAATTTGAATATATTTGTAAATCTGATTGTTAAATTTTATGTCATCACCGACACTCAGATACAGGCTTTGGTTGTGCATTGGCTTTTTAACAGCATTTCATAGGGGACGGTGTCTTGTATATGACGGTGGTGGTTGATAGACTGCGGGCGAGTGTCTTCACGTTGGTTTTGTTTTGTAGCCACCCGTTGGTGCTTTTGTGTTGTTTTATGTTGTCTGTGCGCGTTTTTGTTTGTATTTGCGTATGTTTTGTTTGTATTTGTGATTTTTTTCTGTTTGCACGTAACTTTGTAATTCATACCTTCCAATTAGGTAGGTCTGTTAATTGTAGCTTTTTCTTTAATGACTGGTCTGACTCCTCCCAGTCGATCCTTTCTAACTCTAAACCCTCTGGGTGAGTCGGTCGGCGTGGGTTATATATGTATGTGGATAAGGCTGCTTTGGTGTCCACCCGATGTCTCGTGAGATAGTGCTTCGCAAGATTGGTCTTCGGAATTTTCCATATACCTTCCGGCGAAGAAATGTGATCCTTATTATTGCCTCATTGGATCAGTACAATTCTGGCATCGTATTTGTGTTCCAATCGGAGCGCCTTTTGTACAACCGCAACACCAAAAAATTACTTCGCTTTATTTTTAAGCTATTTCAATAAAATTATTTTAATCAAATTTAGGCTAATAAGTTTCCTCTCTGAGAAAGTAATAACCACTGTTTTCCTAAATAGCATTAAAGCAGCGAAATGACTATCAGTTTTTTATTAAATTATTTAATTGTTGATAACAAAAGGCAAATATTTATTTACTAACTGCAGCCACCATGCCGTTGTTCTGAAAACTGATTCAACAAACCACATTTTCATCTTTACAAAATACAATGCTTGTTTTACTTCCCAAATATTTAATAGAATTGAGGTTACTATAAATATCCAATCTTGGTGACGGTCCAAACATGGCAACTCTATCCTCTTATATGAAATACAGATGTATTTAGGAAACGTAACTCTAGCGTTTTTGCGCATCATTTCAGTGTAGCTTTGCTCTGTGTAAGTCGAGATTTG
Source organism: Araneus ventricosus (assembly GCA_013235015.1). Classification (NCBI taxonomy): domain Eukaryota; kingdom Metazoa; phylum Arthropoda; class Arachnida; order Araneae; family Araneidae; genus Araneus; species Araneus ventricosus. The sequence goes on along the minus strand of BGPR01019074.1, from coordinate 19,404 downwards.
TTACATCAGTTGATTTATCAGAAAGCTTTCTCCTCTGAATTGTTTAGTGAAAGAAGTAGAAAAGAAAATATGCTGAGATATAGAAGGTCGAAAAGAGGAAGATTCGGAAGGTTTGATCAACTCTTTGTTAGAAGCCTCCCGAAAAATGAATGCCGTTAAAATTTCCTAATCTCACTTTTACTCTAATAATTTGTCGCTGAAAACGTATAGGAAACATTTGCCACGTTGAATGCATTTTCTTGCGTTAATTTTTACTTTTTAAGAAATGCACTATATGCAGAAGCATAGGAGTACTTGTGTTGCTTATTTCCATATAGCCAAGATTGATGATTCTTATTGTACTTAAAATATATTAGGCGTGCCCAAGTGAAAGTGCAACTGTCAGGCCTGGTATTAATTCGGCTTCTGGTCACTCCCCATCCCAACTTCCAAAACCAGATCTTTTTCAGTGGTTATTATTTAATCTCCATATAAACAGATTTCAAGTAAAAAATAGTATGGGAAACTAAAACATAACACATTCAATTTTGAATAACTGTCAAGAGAGTTGGTGTCAGTATCTCGCATGTAAAAATTTAATTTAAATTTTAAATTAATTTAAGAAAAATGGTAAAAATTTGCTTGAAAAAACTTCTAACGCATTCAAAATATTGTATTACAAACTTCATCAAACCTCTTGATTTGTGAGTCAATCAGCCAAATGCAGAAAAAGAGAGAAACAACACCAAACACTTTTTTGCTAGCGAATTTGGAAACATGAAAAAATATTAAGAATGTTTTGAAATTAAAAATAGAATAGTTGATAATAATTTGAATTATTTACAATGCACAGGACTCTTCTAAAATCAATAGAAATCATGAAATTAAATATTCTTCAAAATAATATAAAAGCATATCTCGATACCTTTCCTCCCAAACTTGTGGGATTTTCAGGCTGTTGCTACTTTGCCTATTTGATTATTCGGCCCTGGTCGATGCATTCGATTTCTGCAAAGGTTGAATTTCTGCAATACTAGTTTAAATGCATGCATACTTGCAAATTGAATTGTGAGACGTAGATAATTTTATGCACTGTACTGTAATAAAGTGTCTAAATATATCACCTTGTCTGTTGAAATCAGTGTGTCACTGGTCCACAAGATGATAATACATTCAGTTTCAATTATAAAATCAAGCATTAGAATTTCAGAAACGCCTCTAAAAGTGGGTTTTATTTGTTCCCAGAATATTCATTCAGTATGAATTTAATTCCTTATAAACTGTCTCATCCTTATAAATGATTTAGAAAAAAAATGATCCAGACATGTTTTTTTTCGCCGATCTGTTTCCAAAAACAATTTATTTCTTCTTTCTCTTCCTTTTAGAATCAAAATCTACTGAGACGTATCTGTCACACGTTTCCATCATTTAGTCTCTACAAAATCCAAGATAAATTGGGAAAGGATTTCACAGAGATTACTACAGCTGTCACAATCCTATCAGAAAGACAAATGAAAAGTTTTTGGTTCACTTGTTTGTTATTATCATGAATCTTTTTTCCATTCCTGGCATAAATATCAATTCCCATTTCAGCCTCTGTGTGAGGTTTTCGCACGTTTGGTGGCTTTCAAGCAAGAAATAAGCAAATAAAATAACAATTTAATATTTAGGTATGAAAAGGAAAATTACGTTGACCCCTTCTCGCCCCTTCTGCTTTCCGCTTTGTCTTCTGTAAATCGAATTTCTGTCACCTGAGGTCATTTATCAAACTGGCTTCTCTGACATCCTTAGAAAAAGAAGAACGGACTGTGTATGAGTTTTGGTCGTAAAAAAAGCAAAAAGGAAAGATGGTAGTATGGAGGAAACGGTGGGACGTTTCATTTATTTCATGTCCCATGTCGTCCGCAAAAAGTACTTCCTGTAAAAGTTCCAGGTTTCGTCTCTGGATATGGTCTAAAAAAATTGAAAACACATAGGAATCAGTTGCCATATGGAATGTCATTCTTCATTCTGAATTGACATTTACTACTCAAGATATATACTAGATTTAGTTCCATGGGGTTTTGTTTCTTGATATTTTCTTTTTGGTAAAGGTAGTCTTTACTGTCTCGTTAAAGATACAGAACAGAAGATTCAATGCTGAAGATTCAACAAGATGATAAAAGCGTAAGTATAAGGAGTTATGGATATATCGTACATGAATGTATGTGAAGAAATCGATGTTCGATAACATATTTTGTTTGTGTTCTCTTCTTTTATTCTCAGATTCAGAACAAAACATTAAATAATTTGCAACATACAAATATTTTATGTTCTTAGACAAATATTAACTCTTTATATTCATATTTACGATGATGTTTAAAAAATTATTTGTTTCTTTTTGCAATTTTTGAAAATTATTATGCTTGCTGTACTCAGTTTCCCCTTCCAAATTTTAATATTCTTTGTTACCAGAATTCCATTAATTTGCCGATTTTCTTTGAAGTTGAAAGAATTCACATTGTACATTTCCACTTCCTTTCGCCTTTTATTTATCTCTGATGTCATAATTCGGTAATTCGAATAAGATAAAAAAATCTTTAATTTCCATTTGTATTACCTCAAAGTTACAAATATGCCACTCGCGAAAACGATAAAACTCAGATGAATGGGACAAAAAATTAAAAGAGTATCTTCTTACAATTAATCTCTTACAATAATAAATTATCAGATATGATAAAACTTCTCTAAGCGGCCACCCCTGAAAATGACATAATCTTCTCATCGACCACCCTCTCAACGACATAACCTCTCAGTACCCACCCTCTTACCGACATAACCCTCTCAGGAACCACATTTTGTCTGGCACAGAATTTTTGGCCCATAGCCAAAATGTTAGAAGAACATCTATTAACGGCCACTCAAACACTGTGAGAAGTTCAGTTGATCGCCCGTTCAACTTCAAATAAGAGTTATCCTTTCATTTCTCTGACCTTGGACGTTTTATTAAGAGAAAGAGAGGAAATAAAGAACAATAAAAAATCATTCACTCAAGAAGAACACCGGAAATCAGATAGAAATTAGATTCATCTCCCAAAGTGAAGAGACAGGTGAACTTCGGCCTCTACTGGGGTTGGGCATTCAAGAGTTCATTTGTGTCTTTCGGGCGCAGATTCGGACTCTGACAAAGAAGCTGCTGATATACGATGCGACCATCAGCAAGCGAGACTTTCTGCTTACCAAACTTTAGGAAATATAGATGACATTATTATTGCTATATACTGCAGACGAAACTATTTTTCGGATGTATTTTTCAAATATAAAAAAACCTTAATTGTAAAAATTACCTACTAAAAACTTTAAAGATCCATTGAAACTGTATAATTTTTTCAATAAATAAATAATTAAAAATCGAAGCACTTTATTTTATTTCAGATGATTCTTAAAATTTCCATTATCAGAGAAAATGAATAAGGATTTGTTGAAGTATTATTTGGTATTTTCAAACATAAAATCCATTTAGAGCGACCACCCCTCTGAGAGGCCACTTTTCCATAAAACGATGGGTGGCCTTTTAAGAGAGGTTTCAATGATGTTAGTTTCAATGTTTATTCCCAATGTTGCTTTGCAAATCAAAAAGATGCGATCCATTTTTCCGAGAGGAATTTTTCAAATAAGCTTAATTGTTTCGGTGTGCTGCACGACATGTTTAGAAATGAGCATCCATGTATCTTGTACTGCTTAAAGAAGATCATTATAACAGTCACAAACCGTAAAATTTTGCGCATGGAATTGCAAAAAATTTCAATATTTAGATAATCTAATGCATTACACAGATTATGACCCTGATGCATTAAGTAATGAAAATTTGAAGGTCAGAAAAAATATTTTCAAAAATGTTGATTTAACATCTTCATTTAAATCAGTACAGATGCATCAGAATAAAAAAGAAGAAAGGAATGAAATGACACCTGTCATCAAGAGCAAACTAAAACTATTTACTTTCATTTTTCCAGTCCTGTTCAAAAGGAGATTTATTAAATAGCGAAAGTTAATCATTGAAGAGCCCTTTAACAAAGAAACAGAGAACTCAAAAAGAAGAAAGACCCGATACTCTTTTTTCATTACTAAAATAAAGTGAGTTTTTGTCGTTGTAAAAATTGCTGCTAGAAGAATGCTAGCTGCCATATCCGCGACCAATCATTTCTTTCCGTTACATTCGAGATCCCAGTATTAGTCATCAAGTGATGTTTTACAACCATTTCGTTCTCGGATACGAGTTCCCATTCCAATAGTTCAGACTTGCTTACGCTTTGTGGGTAATAAAATCGGACGACACATTTCGTTTAAAGAAAACGAAAAAATGGATGCCAGTAGTAAAGAATTTTATGTTCCTCTGGACAGATGGTGTCTGTCGTTCCACGGAAGAAGAATAAAGTGTCATCGTTTCCATTACGCGTTGTAAGACTCTTGAATATCACTGGTTACGCTGGTTTTAGGACAGGTAAAAATGAAAAGATTTCCGTCTACTTTGATTTGTAATGGTATTTAAAACTGTTTTAACTGCAGCTGAAAGTTAATTATTTTAATCAGAATTCTATTAAAACTGTGACATATAACGAATGAGATATTTATTTACCATATAATATTTTATTTTGTGGAAACAGTATTTCTTGTGATATAAATTGAGAGTCAACTAGGGTTATCTAAATCAATTATTTAGTTCAGAGGGAATAAAAATACACACAGGTCTTCAGTGAATAATATTTATGTGTTTGTAAAATCAATTTTCGTTGAACAATAAATTTCCTTTTGCTATAATAATAAATTGATGGAAATATAGATTCATCTGATTTTTTAAATTAACTAGTTTCTGTTGTTTACGTAAATGAGATGGGAATAGAAAGATCAGCGTAGAAAAGGATATTTGTTTCCATTAATTCTGAATCACAAATTTACTTTCCACTGAAATATTTCGTGTTATCTTTAGAAACACTAAATAGATCAAATGACTTAATGTCGATTACTTATTCTTTTTTTTCTCTTTAAAGTTTGGATACTTACAGCAAGCTCTTTCCTAAGAGAGGTTTCTGAGCACATTTAGATTAGAGCAATACACTCTAGAGTCCACTCAATCGAAAAGGAGTATTTAATTTAATATGGAATTCAAACTATCACAACCTTAACTAGACGTGCATCCAGACACAGGAAGCATGTGTTGGAGCACGAGACTCAGACTGCTGGTCTAATGATCGTTCAGTCTTCTAGTCAACAATTTTCTTCCCCTTCTGAATGCAGACTGGTGGTGCTAATTGAATCGAATATTCATTAGCTAAATGTATAGACTTCGGTTCAAGTATATAAATTCACAAGAATAAAGATTTAAAGAGAAAGAAAATTATTTTTATAGTAAAATTCAAATTTTAAATATGTTTCTTTTAAATGTCTTAACCTTCTATAGACATTTTTTTTAAAACTTAACTTGTTTCATGTTTGCAAAGACTGAATTTTAAAACTGATTTTGCGCTTACTTCTTTACCATCTTCACTTCTTTACCATCTCACTTCTTCCACTTTTTAAAGTATCACTAAATAAATAATTTTCATCGATTACAGTCTTGTCATTTCTGCATTTTTGTGGGTCCTCTAGTCCCAACTGCCTGCTCCCAACCTGTGGGTCGTGCAACCCTAGTGGTACGAGGCGGACCAATTGTTTCCACTCGAAAGCAACGATGATAACGGCGGAAAACGAGAACTATGAAGTATTAAAATAAATAATTGGTTGTAGAACTTTATTTCAACAAGTTCTTAGTGCTGACGCAATAAAATATTCAATACCTTTCACGAACACAGAACTTGTGGCCAAAACATTATCATCCTATGCATATAAGCTAGAAACATCAGCAGATACAATATAATATCTGTTTTTATTTTCACCTAATTTTATAAAATTTGGCTATATGAATTAAATATCACTATGAGTAATTGTTAGCTTTCTTCATATTTTAATTCGAAATACTTTAATTGCTGTCTTCATTTTTTTTGGCGTTGAACTTATAGTATTGTATAAAAATGAATTAATATTAAAATCAGATATAAATCCTACAAATATGATTAAGTGAATTCCATTTGTTTGATTTAAACTAACCTAAGCTCTTAATATTTTTCATGAAAACTTCTTTGTTGTGAGGAGATATGACATTAGGGGGTGCTCCTATATAAATTTTAAAAAATAAACACGTTTTACGGGTGAATAGAAAAAGACAGTAGGGAGCCCTTTGCTCTATCCCAGGGGTTACCAAACTGTTTTCCCTCGCGTACCCCTTGATTATTCTTTTTGTTTCCGCGTACCCCTATTATCATATCCAACTCCCCCACAACCATCAGTCAATGCAAATAATTTTTTTATCAATAATGTTAAAGTAAGCTTAAGTTAGCTTAAAAGTGAAATGACTCGAATTAATAACATTTTCAGAACTTATTTTTGATTTTACATTTTATTCCACTTTTACAATAGTAGTAGTTCAACGCCAAAGCAAATAAAACCAGTATTGTAATTATTTCGTTTTAACATTTATGGATAGCCAAAAAATTACACTTCGTAATAATCAACTATTTAAGTGGTATAGTTATTAAATAGCAGGTATTCCAGTTGGAAAAACGAAATTCTCTAACTTTTTTAATTCCTTATCTTTTCTTGTTTCCACCTTTTGGAACAACTTTGGAACACCTTTGGTAACAACTTTGATTTCGCGTACCCCTAAATGGTCCATTGCGTACCCCCGGGGATACACAGGTTGGAAACCTCTGCTCTAGCCAATCGGAGAGAGGTTACTGGTGATAAGTTCCTATATAATTCTGGTGGTTTTTAATACTTACAACCTCCTTAACTCTTAGTACTTTGAAAGTTCAACCACCTTGCATTTACCCTTTGAGTGTCAACTTTTTTGAATTTTTAGCCGTCAGGTTAGAAAATTTATCTTTTAAAGTAAATGAATCATTTTTTTGCATTTAATTATATCTCTTAAATCTTAAGAATACTTTATCCATGATATTTTAAGAAAATACAGGGTTCCCACTTATATCCGTTACACCCCCTAAACTTCTAAATGGTGACAGCTTAGGCCGTAAAGTTGGTGTCTAGGTATAGTAAAAAAGCTATGCGCTACTCCATGAGACAACTTACAACGCCATCTATCTTCAAATTTTGGAATTAGCGGTCCTATCTCGAAAACAGTACAAGATACGGGAAAAAGATCAATTACAAAATTGTAGAGTGTCTTCGATTTAGTGTAAAAAGATACCTTGTACACATTAATACGAAGCAATGAACTTTTAAAGTGCATATTTGTTTGTTCTCGATTTCCGAAACTGTGATGTCTCTAAACGGGTTCAAACGAGAAAAAAACAATTAGTTATCACAATATACCTTTATTTTCGGTGTTCAAAGTGCTCTTCGGCATCTACAAAGCAGATATGAGTCCTTGTTTAAATTTCACTTTGCACACGTTTTAGCATATAGTTGGTGCGCAAACACAAGCAACAATAATACGTTCTGAAATGTTGGCGGAAAGGTACATAGACCTTCTGTTTGAGTTATTTCCGCAAGAAAAAGTATAATGGGGTCATTTTTTTGCCCGAAAAATAACATTTTCTCCTTTTATTCGTGTCATATGACGACAAAATTTCCGAAAATGCGAGCGAACAAATGCGAATTTTACACTTTTTGTTCTTAGTATTATTACACTCAAGGTGTCTTTTCGTACTAAATTGAAGACGGTCTGCAATTTTGTAATTAACTTATTTCCCGTATCTTGTACCGTTTTCGAGATAGGACCGCTAATTCCAAAATTTGCCGATAGATGGTGTTGTAATTTGTCTCATCAAGTAGCGCATAGCCTTTTTACTATACCTAGGCACCAACTTTATGGCCTAAGCTGTCAGCAATTAGAAGTTAAGGGGTGTAACAAATATAAGTGGGAACCATGTATACATATAAATACGAGCTATCTGCTTTTTAACTGAGCATGAAAAACGTAAAAAGAAGTTTGCGCCTCCAGGAGGGTTCATTTAGCTGATACATGAATTCGCCTCCAATTCAGGGAATTAGTTTATATCATTTTTAAAGAGGGAAAAGCATTTTTGGAATATGAAAGATTCGCTTCAGCTGCAATAATTTCATTCAAAGTAAATAACGACTGATGTCTTCAAAGCACCGCGATACGTTATTTTCATCAACGCTCTTGATTAAATTTAGTTAATTCGAGTCATTAATTCATTTTATCATAGGGCTTATATATATATATATACAGCAACGCCCTTTCCATATAGTTATCCATTTTGATCGGCTTAAGATCGATTTGATTAATGCACTAAATTCTAGGGAAATCTTACGATGGAAGCGGAGTGTTTGATTTAATGTGCAATTCAAATTAATACAAGCCATATCTAGACATACAGCCAGACAAATTAGACACATTCTTGAACATGGATTTTAGATTGCCCCCTTAATGATCATTTGATATACTAGCTAATTCTCATCTTCCCCGTTATATGCAAATTGGTGGTAGTTAAGAGCCAAAACAGTCATAGCAAAATTTAGGGATTTCAATTAAATAAAAGAAATTTTACTCAAAGAAGAAGTACTTAAAGAATTATAAACCAAAAATAAATACAGCTATTCAACTATATATTTAATAAAAATGGATAATATTTTATTAAATAAAAGCTACTTACATGAATCAATTACTCCCTCGTTCGATTGAGGTTGCGTGGCCTAGTGGTAGGGTGTCTGCCTCGGAGACAGGGGTTTCAGGTTCCAAATCCGATTCCACTGAAGATCAGTCGTGTATTGTGTTTGTTGCACGTTACGTGGAGGTCAAATGTCATCTCACTAATGTGGTGAGGAAATTTGGAAAGGGGAGTGACAGATCAGGTGTCGTCCTGGTCATCTGAACGCGGTTCAAAATTACGAGGTTCATCCTAAATTAGCCCTCGCTTTGCTTCGAAACGGGACGTTAATATAACTGAACTAAAATATACCCTTGTTCGATTCATCTTCTGATTTGTCTTCAAGCATTCTACCCTCTTCAGAAGTTTGCAAACAATATACTAAAAAGCAAATAGCTAGCAAAATATTCTTAGTAAGATTTCTCAAATTTATCCGTTTTCAATGAAAACAAAACTTGGATAAGGACTGCCGAATGCGATTCATTATTGCACTTGCTGTTGGGCTAAATATAATCTAAAAATATATTGATATGGTTTGAATTTTTAATAACTGCAAGTGTTTATTTAAGTATTTAAAAAACAGAGTAATCTCCAAGAGTGGAGTAATAATAAATAAATATCTCTCTCATAAATAAATATCCCGAGCATCTTTCGCCTAGTTAATATTCGTGTATTGTTATACCCAAAATATTCGCATATTGTTATATTCATAATATTAAGTCTCTTGAAGAAAAATTAGTATTACCTACAGAAAAAGTTTTCATACTGGAAGAAGACTTTTAAATTTGATTCTCAAGATACCTCTAATACTAACAATTTTTGTGCTTGCAATTAAACATTGCATTTCATAAAACAAATCAGAAAGTTTCTAATTCTACGTCGTTTGTCTCTTAAAAACATTTCCGTTTTATTTTATTTTTTACTCTTTCATAAATATAAATATTGATTTTATCGTTTACTTATCTGGAAAACACAGTGCTCGGAAGCATATCAGGACCCTGTCGTTTAGCAGGGAAGAACTTAGAATAATATCTTTTATAAATCATTAAATTAATAAATTATTTATTTTCATGAAAGTTAAAAAACATTCCAAAAGTTTTTCAAATAGAGAATTTTTATACCAGACAGGTATTCCAAGAAATTTTCTCGCTTTTAATATTTAAAGCCATATTCAATTATTTAAAGCCACATTTAATGTCGATAATTATTCATTCGGCAACAAGAAAATAAAATCTTTTTTCTGTTTGCCCTTTTATATAAAGACAAATGATGTTACCAAAGTGCGAGAGAGAACAGAAATAGAGCACCACAGTGCGCAAATCCTCTTGAAGTATGCAGCTAACGATTGAATATCTTAGTTCAGTTCTTTTAATAGGCTCATTAAATGATTAAACTTTAAAGATTTCTTTTCTTGTAAAGTATTTCGGTTTGCAAGAATTGAAATATTTTCCATTTCGTTATGTAAAAACTACTAAATTGCACATAATTCCCACCTCTATTTTCGTTGCAGTTTTAACGCGCCCTATATGAAAGGAAAATATTTTCTATAAAAAGAGAACTCCTTTAGAAAATCGACCAAAGAACTTTCTCCGACCTTAGAAAATGGGAATTGTTTAATTTGTTTCGTGGAAATTGCAAAAGTTTCTCTTTAAATGAAACGCCATTTTTTTCCTTAAAAAATTCACATTTCATCTCGGAGCGTTTTGGAGAAAGCAAATTGTATCTAATTGGACCTCTGAGGTATAAAGCGCTGTTCGCAAAGTAATTCTTTTACACGTTATTTTTCCACCACTGACTTGAACAGCGTATATGATTTCTTGGGATATTCCTACTTTCTGGTTAACCTTTCTCATTATTTATTTTAATTCATTGTCGTAAACGTTTTAGAAAATAATTTTAGGTCCTACCTAAAGTTATGAATTGTTTTTATTAAACAAACATAGAATTATTAAAATCGTTAGTGATCCCCCTCAAACTTTGCGCCTGCTACTACAGGAAGATGTAATTTATCTCATGAGGTCAAACATGATTTTATCTAAGTGCAACTGCAAGGTGTCCAAACATAAATGTTTTCACTGCACCCCCATTAGCACAAAACACTCTTCAATATTACTACGACATCTTCAGGATATTTTGCGGCACTCAGAATATCGGAAAAATGTTGTAGAGATTTCGTACAATATTTTGTGCTAATAGGAAATCGTAAAAAGTATTCCCGAATAATTCTTTCTAGATTAAAAATGAAGAAGCCTATATTCTTATCTGATTAGATACCTACTTTAGATATTAAGTTCAAATCAATTTTCTTATTTCAGACTAAAATTTCGCCTTGTGAGGAAGATTTTAATGAATTGTTTTGTATAATTCGTAAATATTAATTAAAATGAAACAAGATTCATTTCTAAAAAATTATAAAAGAGAACATTTAAATATCAGAAAACCTTGGAAATCATTGAAAAATCTATGTCATTCAAATTCTGAAACTCAGGATTCACCAAATACAAAAGTAAATTTTCAAACTCAATTTAATTTTCTTACACACAGCGATGAGTTGTTTTACGAAGCGCGCGGCTTCAAATGGGCCTCCATCTTCGAGCCTGATGATTAAAAACAATAGGCGAAACAATGTTGAGTTGAACCTGAGTGTGAGATCAATTGATCCATGCCTGATGATAAACTCCTCCGCCCGACGGTGACAAACTGTGTGGTGTTCGCCTCATGTCTGTTTAGCTGGAAGAAGGGGGGGGGGATAGGATTTGTCCGCATGCTGCCTAACCACCCATAAGTGCACTAAGCACTATGAGCGCTTTTTCCTGCTCAGTTTTAGCTTGTCTGCAACGTCGAGCTGCTTCCAGCAGGGTTGGGAATTCTTGGAGTAGATTTTCACTTCTTTTATTGCTTGTAGATAGTCTTTTAAGTCAGCCAAATCTGTGACTTCGTCAGTCTTCGCTTCTGTTTCTTTTTCCTGTGGTACTTTTTATTCCTTCCTATTTTCGTATGCTGCTGCTTGTGCTTAACTTTTCCCGGTTGCCTGGTTCAGATTTTTTTGATGATTGGGAGCCTTGCATCCTTTCAGCCACCAAATCATCTTTTCTCTAAAATTTATGCAGATTGGTTCTTCAGCTTTCTTTGTTGTTGCATTCTCTGATTGCATTTGACCGTTGACACTTGATGCAACTGGCGCGCATGTAGCAGTTCTTCACCGAATGGTAAAATCAGAACAATTGTAGCATATTGTTGCTGTTTTCCTTCCTGTACGGTACAACTTAATTTTATATAGAGATTTGCTTCTCATTGTAGATATTC
>BGPR01019073.1:6971-29844 GCA_013235015.1 Araneus ventricosus | reverse complement strand
TCAAGATTTAACATTTTTGTACCATAAGCTGAGGTTTCTAGGCCCATTAGCATCATATAATTTATATTCTGCCTTAATTTTAATCTGAGCTGGAGCAGGATTTATGCTGACATCAGCTCCATCGTCTACAACAAAGTGCAAATTTGATCATCGGTCACAGACGAATAAAAGAAATTTGCGACAATCCTTTACATTTTCTGTAGCGGAGTTAATCGCTTAACTTACTGAAGATTGGAGTTTTCCTGATTATCTTGTGATGTTTTATTCCAACTGCAACGAAGTTGAAATTTAACTAGAAAACATTTAGCATCAAATCCAAAGTGAAAGTGATGCAATTTTCCTTTGTGGTCAAAATTGTTGCACCGGTTACTTCGAGATCGATTACAAAAAGAATTGTTATCCCGTATATTTGTTTTAGTCATAGTACGAACACATTATTCAGCAATTTGCTGCTGTAAATTTTTAATTTGATCTAACAATCCGTTAGAAGAATTCTGCATATTATTTCTTCTACAAATTTCAGTTTTATTCTCATATAGCAAATTTTGTCAGCCATACTTGCCAAACTTTCAATATCGTCTTTATTGTGAATAAAAATATTTTTGATAGATTCAGGTAATTTTCTAAGCCATAAAGTTTTTTATCAAATTTTCAGAATCTTCTAAAGTACCTACTGATTTTAATTTTTGTAACAGTTGACTCGATTTTAAACCAACTAATTCAGTTACAGTGATTAAACTTTGAATTTTTATTCTTCACTTTCGTTAAATAAATTCAAGGGTCTAATTTTGGAATCCGCATATTTAGTTTGTCTATGTTTGCTTATGATATTCCACATATTTTCAACAAATTTGGGATCCATTTGAAAAATTAAATGGTTAAATTTCGTCGGCGCTGATACTGTTATTTTGAATCGAACCTCTACTTAATGAAACCATATTTCCAGTTTTCCTGTCGGAAATGGAGGTATATTTGCACTCGCCTTGAACAGATCAGTTCCATTTTCGTTTCAGTCGGCTTCTAATATTCTAATTATGTACAGGAACGGGTAAACCTCTTACCTTTGCTTTTTATTATTTTAAGCAAAAAATATTTGTTAAGCATATCAAAAAAGAAATGCGATTACTCCATTTCAAACAACGTTTATTTTCTTAGCTTTGCGACCATTTATCTACACCGGAAATCATAAATTCAAAACCAAATGCCATAAATCTTTTACACTGTTGCCAATAAAATTACATGGTGAATAAAATTAAATATAATGATAAATTAATGTTATAAATGAGATATCTACAAAAAAATTTAAATGCTGATTGAGTCAGACACTACAAGTCTTTGATAAAAGTTTATATACACACACGAAATTTACCTGTTCTTATCAAGAAGGACATTGAACAACTTACACTTTACACTAATATGGCAATAAAACCTTGGGTTTCCATTCGAAAAGGCATAATTCAAAGAGGCTAGTTTTGTGCACAGAGGCTGGCGTCGTTACCGTGTTTTATCAAGCTCCGTTATAAAACTTCTGGAACTTCTTCTCTATGTATTATCTCTTATAGACAAGTTATCTGTTTTCTTAACTTACATTAAAAACTTTTACTTTTTTGTATGTATTTTTGACTTCCGCTTTGAAGATTCTATTGACTTAGCATTACAACTGAAGTAGGAATGTTAATGATTTTAAAGTAAATAAACAAAATGGGAAACTCGTCCATATGATACCAATTAAGTCGGAATTCACATCGTTTCTCTTGCTCTACAATAATTGAAACATATATTTCTGATGAATTTTTTTCTTCCTACCTGTTTCAAAATGGAATACATTGATAAGGTTAACAGATAGCGCTTGAACCTCAAAATCATAAGTAAGTGGAACCACTTCGTTTATTTCCTATTCCTTGTGAAAGATATGGACTTTAATTTTAATTTTCGTTTACCAGCTCAGACATAAGAGACCAAGCTTTAAAATAAAGAAAAATTGAAGTTAAAATTAAAGGTCTGTTATGCAGAGTGGAAAAATTTATATATAAGAAATGACTGAATTAAAATATTGGTATAGCTCTCAAAGCCTGTTCGTTCACATCTAATGTTTATTTTTTACTTCCTTAAATGTATAAGCTATGTCTGGACAATGAAGGTGAGTGTGGATAATTCAAAAGAAATTTTTTTCAAATAATACTTACTCCATTATTTTTAAGCAAGATGTCAGTCTCGAACTGGCGTTATGTAGAGAATAATTGCCCTCTATTCAATTGATGAATGTTCTTGCCTTTTTATTTCCTTTATTGCAAGACGCAATTTTTTAACAAAGCAGTTGACAGTTTACGAAAAGAAACTTCTCGAATTTCGCAAAAACGATCATACTAACTTAGTATCTCAAATGGAGAGTTAGAAAAGCAGTTTCGTTTTATTTATACATATTTAAATATTCATCTGAAATTTCCCAATGTTATTCGAAATCATACGCAACATGCATAAATTAAAATTCTGCGTTCAGATCACTTCATTAATTCTCGCTTAGAAATAGGAAGAGTAAATAAGGTGCTACTAGACACTTCAGTGTTCGATTGAAACTCATCTGGCTCATCTTCAGAAAAATCATTATAATAGTGTAGAATCGAAAAAGGAGTGTTAGAAAAGAAGTTTCGTTTTAATTTATTTTTGAATATTTAAATCTGAAATATTTGAAACTGAAATTTTTCAATATTATTCTAAATCATGCACACCATGCAATCTAAACTTCTGCATTCTGGTCACTTCACTAATTCTGGCTTAAAAATATGAAGAGTAAATAAAGTGAAAAAATACATTTTTGATCTTGTTTTATAAAAATGTGTTTGGTTGAAACTCATCTGACTCGTAAAGATATTTTCCACTTGAATTGCTTCTCCATGATTTTCGAAACATATTATACATGTAATAGTATGCAACAACGCGTAGTATATTTCGAAACAACATAATATACCTCGAAATGGACTTTTGAAAGAAGAGGAGGCACTTTCAACCTTTGCGTGTATTATTCAATAAATCAAATAATAATGAGATATATGTATCCAAAAAAGTTTTAAAAAATTATGCAAATTTATTTTACTTTCTCTTCAAAGGAATGCTCATCTTCCTCAGATTTTGAAACTGTTTCATTGTTTTTTAGGCCAAACATATTCACATGTCATTGTCCTTGCTATCGTTCTGCATGCATTTTTTATCTTCTTGAAATATATCACCCATTTCTTCACTCAGTACTCTTGGCGGCTGGTCCATTAGAGCAGAAGATCCCACCCCCCTGAAATTATTTTCAAAGTTTGTATTTTCGTTTTTATTCTAATTGGCTTTTGTATCCACTTTGAGAGTTAAATCATAAATGAAAATGGCAAAATAGTAATAAAAATTAATAAAGAAGGCGGAAAATCAATCAAAAATTATGAGAGAGACAGATCACAGCTGCATAGAGTTCTGCCCCATCTAAGGAGCAAAATTTGAGCACTGAGCAACGCAGAACTCTCAGTCACAGAAAATCGACCCCATTCTCCCCTTGACATTAGAAGCCATCGAGCTGCGATTTTCACAGATCTCGTTTGGAGGGACTTCCGCCTTTGCCTTCCTCATTTCGCGTCTTTTAGCTTTTTCCAATCATTAAATAATTTTTAAATAAAAATCTGGAGGAGTTGTAATTTTTTACTTCTTCTTCTCTTTTGGGGTGTTGATTACAAATCTGTGATTTGTCACCAAAAAATTTGTAGGAATTTTAGTTATAGCCAAAAACATGAAGACATATTTTCCTAGTTTTCTGCATATAAATAAAAAACTATCAATTTTTTAAATATATCATAAGTTGATACTAAAATAATCAGCACAAAATTTTCTACTACTTAGGTCTATATACCTTTTGCAGCACTGCTTGTTTCTCAGCTGACGAGCCGCCTCTTCTCATTACATCAAGATGAAAATACTCAAGTTAGTAATGCAAAAAATGAATTTTTAAGCTCATGGTAAACCACATTTCATCAAAGATCTGTAGGACATTTACTGTTGTCATGATATATTTAAGATCCTTGTAATTACGTTACAATTTCTGAGTGACGATTTCTGATTTTCTTTAAGACTAACTCATGGTTTTTTTCTTGATCTGTTTCATTTTGATCTCAGATTTTTGATCCTTAATTAACAGTCTTATATGTGAGCCAACGAACAAACTTTCTTTGATTTTTCTTGTTGAAAATGTGGAAAAATATCAATTAAATATCGAAAGTAACTACCTTTTTTATCCAAAACTTTCATCCATAAGTTTATGTGCGAGAGTGGTAAGTGGACCCCTTTCGGTGTCATTAGGTTCTGCGAAGTCACCTATAATCCAGTAAATCCGTCAGAAAAAAGGGGTTTGCTGTGAAAAAGGTCGGGTAGTTTTGATTTTTGGATATGTTGTTAGTGTTGGGCGATTGTGGTAAAATCCAAGTTTTCGACCAAAGCACGCCACTTGAACAAAACATTAAAATTTAGGATCTTTTCTAAATTTTTTCACAATATCTCCAGAACAGTTGGTTTTACAGAAAATATTATCCATCACAAATTTAAATTAGAGTAAATTTGTCACAACTTGAGCCCAAAATCATCTCTGTAACGTAAATAGTGACCGAGACACAGGCTTCCAAAAAATCACGATTTTCTCAAAAATTTATGAAAATTATTATTTTTCGTCAATTTTTGTTGAATATGTCCTATACTAATATAAGGTGGTTTACTCAACACATACCATTCCCCATAAATGATGTGCTGATGTCAATAAGCGGTGGTGTAGTAGGAACGGCGGATGTTAACTGCCACTTGTCTCACGTACTTGGTTACGACGGAATCTCCAGAATTGTTGGTGGCAACTTCGGAAACGTTAAATTCAAATGTAAAGAGATAAAGTCATTTCACTTGCTTCTGTTAACAACAGTGCTAAAATTGGGAAAGAAAAATTACTGTGGACCCACTAACCCTCTTCCACAAAATTTGTGTAGCCAAACAGTCAGATGAAGACTTGAAAATGTTTTTCACATTTGAACTGTCAACTTTCCCTTTGTCACTGTTTAATGAAGAGAGAATGCGAAAGGGAACTAATTCGTCCCTGATTCTAGCGTTCACACCAACCGAACTTGATGCTGTCCAAGGTAAAAATAATTCTGTAGTGGTGGATAGAGGCCACTTACTTCACAAAGTTGGTTGGCAGCGAATGAACATGAATTTCGGGGACATTGTTAAGAGTTGTCTGACATGCTTACAAACACATTATTGATCGAACATAGCCGTAGTGTTAGATGGATATCCTTCTGATGTGAATGGAAAGAACACCAAAAGTGCAAAACGCATTCGACGAGCAAACTTACATTCATCACATGAGATAATCTTCAATAAAGCCACATGTCCAGAAATTTCTCAAGAACAATTTTTAGCAAATGACAGAAACAAGGTGCGTTTCATTGACCTCTTGAAAAAGTTTCTATAAAAAGCAAATGTAACAGTTAAACAGGCAGTAGAGGATGCAGACGTACTAATTGTTGAAACTGCTGTTTCTGTTAAATCTCAGTATGACAATATTTTCGTGGTTGGTAAAGACATTGACTTTTTAGTCCTTTTAACGTGGTTAGCTCCAATTAAAGAGATCTTGTACTTCCGAAAATGTGGAAAAGGGAGGACGCCTGATGTGTTATACTCCACAACATCATTTAAATACAAATTCAGCAGAATGATTTTGTTCATTCAAGCTTTCAGTGGGTGTGGGTATTACAAGTGCACTATTCGGCCATGGGAAAACAAAATTTTGCTCTCTTTTAGAAAAAAAAACCGACGTCTGAAAGAAAAAATGCAAGTATTTTTCAAATCTGAAGCTACCATTGACCAAGTGGCTAAGGCAGGCGAAACTTTTATGATTCATTTATATGGAGGTATCCCCAGAATCTCTGCATGTGATCTCAATCACTTGCGCTACATGCTGTTTACCCAATCAGCAACTAAAGCAAGGTCCACTCTAGCACGTTTACCCCCAACCGTAGATGCAGCACGATTTCATGCCTTAAGATCTTACCTTCAGATACAAAAGTGGTTAAGACATGAGAAAAATCCTCTTGAGTGGGGCTGGGTACCTACCCGATTCGGCCTCTCCCCACGCAAAATGGAAAGGGATGCAGCTCCTGAATACCTCTTGAAAATTATATCTTGCATCTGCAAGAAAGGGTGCAAGAATGCTTGTGGTTACCGGAAAGCAGGTCTTATATGTTCTTCACTGTGCACTTGTTTTCTGGGAGAAGCTTGTGAGAACGTGTCAGACATCAATCTACTTCAGGACAGCATTGAAGATGAAGACGACACGCCATCGTCAATAAATAACTTTATATACGAAGATATGGAAGATTTAAATCTTCAGCTGGATGAAGAGAACAAGGAGCAGCAGACAGAGCTTGAAGATTTCCGTCCTGGACCGTCAAAAAGGCAAAAACTTTAAATAGCATATATTATATGGTTTATGCCTAACAACTAATGCCCAAGCTTTAACTTTTGTTATATAAACTTAGCACATATTTTTTGAGACTATTTAATTGTTTTATGATGTCAAAAATTCCTAAACCGTTCTTTCGTTGAACAGATGCATATCTTGAAATATAAGCCGTAGAAACATCCTATAGTGCTTTATTTATAGAAAATTTACTCGCTTTTAAAATTAATCCATATGACGTTTGCTCTAAACACCTTATATTAGTTTAGGACATATTCAACAAAAATTGACGATAAATAACAATTTTCATAAATTTTTGAGAAAATAGTGATTTTTTGGAATCCTGTGTCTCGGTCACTATTTACGTTACAGAGATGATTTTGGGTTCAAACTGTGACAAATTTACTCTAATTTAAATTTGTGAAAGACAATATTTTCCAACCATTATAAAATATATAAAACCAGCCGTTCAGGAGATATCGTGAAAAAATTTAGAAAAGATCCAAAATTTTGATATTTTGTTCAAATGGCACACCTTGGCGCGACGAGGTCAAAAACTTGGATTTTACGACATGCGCCCAACACTAACAACATATCCAAAAATCAAAACTACCCGACCTTTTGCATACCAAAATTTACGATTTTACTGGACTACTACTTGAACCCTAAATTTAAGATTTTTATGGAAACAATTATTTTCTTTTCCAGTGTTTGTTTATTGATCTATATTACCCCTCTCATATAGGAAACAAGACATTTTGCATTGCAACCTTGCTGGCCTAAATGAATGGTCAAAAGTTTTTAAATACCCATAAATTTGCCACTTAAATTCTTGATATTTTATTTTACTGAGAGGATAATCAAGGTTTCCGTACAATTCTTTCAAACTTACTGAATGGATTACAGGAATTGAAGAAATAAGTTTACTATTATGCTGAAAGACAAGTTTTAAGCTTCTCTTGTTAGAAACTATAGTCTTCACTGAGATATATCATGATCAGTGGGGGAAGATAAATTAGCTATATGACCAGGAATATCTATACAGTAAACTAGTGTTCTTGAAAAAAATACTTCGTAAATTCTTTTTCTCATTTTCTGAAATAATAAAATGTTGTATGACGTAAATTTCTATATTTAACTTGTGATCCTAAAGCTTGAGCATTTTTTCAAAGATTTAAATTTGGTACTCGACTTGTGTAAATTTTGTGTTTCGGCATTTGTTTCTGGGCTTGCGTACAAGTACAGTTTTATTTTATTGTTTTACTGCTATTAGCGTAGTATTTCATTTTTGATTTATTATTTTCCATTTAACCAGAAACTGATTTTTAATTGAAATAACAGTGCATTTGATGCAATAATATTTTGGACTAATTTTGTTAAACTGTCCATTCCCTTTTCGATTTGTAAACATTTTTGAGTGACAGAAAAAAATGTAATTTTTGTGATCAGCGTGTCTGATTTACAAAAAAAGAAAATAATAATTGACGTTCTGCAAATCCCAGATTCAGGTTCACATGCTTAATCCTAACTTGTTTATAAAACAAGTTGTAATAATGATATTTTGTAAATATAAATAATTAAGTTTTCAATAAATTTTTATGTTGGATTCCATATTTTATCTGGCATAGATTTCCTATAATTTCAAAATTATATTTATTGCTAAAGAAATAACAAAAGAATAGGTTGTCTCAAAGAATGTCAGAAATGAAGAGATATATTAGAATCCATGAAAAGGAACGCAAAATTATTTTTTGTCTCATCGCAAAATACTACCCAGATAGCACGAAAGTTTGCAGCAAGTTTCATTTTGACTTGATATTTCCTTGTCATGGAAAAATTTGACGCGTCCAACTTGTAGCCAGTTCGCTGTGACAACTAGCGCCACCCTCTCTTGCAACGCATTTGCTGCAAGTTCGATGTGACAAAATAGTGCCATCTCCCTTGCAAATCAAATTTGCTGCAAGATCGCGAAACAAGCTTCCTGCAGAGACAGCACAAAAAGATAATTATCTTTGTTTCTGTTTAAAAAAAACATCCGATTTTTAATAGCATCTCCTAGACCGTCCTTCTTTTTATTAATTCAATAAATCAATGATAATTTGTGAAAAAACTAACTTTTTGATAAAAAAATTTTTGAAACATTTTCCATCTTTTTACTAAATATATCACTCGCACTTTAAAGAAAACTATATCGCCTTTTTCGTAATGTTGAAATTTTAGCGTTTATAAACAAAATTAAACCGAAAAAACAGTCAAAGTTTGTTGAAAAATAAACTTATACAATTTGTCCCATTTTAAAGTAATTACTTTTGAACTCTAATTTCATAATTTATTCTACTAACAAAACGTAGTTATTAGCGAAAATCGCTCTCTCTTTGACTTCAAATCATATTCGCAACTCAAAAAATTAATGAAATCAAGGGAATAGTTTAAAATAAATCGTATACGAATCGAATGGAACAATGTATAGGCGAAATCTATCTTCTTCTCTCAGAGTTTAACTGGCCCAGTGTCAGCTTCCGATCCGGTAGGTCGCGAGTTCTATCCCGGGTTGTGTTCCTACTCTGTTTTTGCTATAATTTGCAATGATTTTGCAATGAAAGCTTGCTGCAAGTTCGTCCTATGGTGACTTCGAGGCTTGCGTTAACTTGCTGGAAGCTTGTTTCACACTTGCACACTTGTCGTGACAAATTTGCAGAAAGCTTGCAGACTTGCAGTGCAAGTCTGCTGCAAATTTGCTGAAACTAAAATTGCTATCTGGGTATATAATCAATGAAAGCGACAATAAACGGTTTAAATTCTTTTCAGCATAAAGAATATTACCATTTTCTAAAGACTATACATCTGGAATTAAACAAAATTTAAATTACTTTTAACAAAGTTTACTTATACGTTCTCGTAAAGAATTAATGTCTGCTTATTACCGAAACCTTAGCACATTTTTAAAACTAAATTCAAGTAAGTTACTTCCTCAAAACTATTTTAAATTAAAATAAATGCTTTTAAAGTTCTATGGAGATTTAATTACCAAAAAATGACATTGATAAATTCACTTCCCTAAAGTGGAATTACAGTGGGGAAGAAACACTTTAGCGCGTAATTTCATCAGAGATCATAAAGCGAAGGTGTGAGCACAGTAACCCAAACATCATGCTAGAAGAAATCCGTTCCTGTGCAAATAAGCCCAATACTCACTTTTAAAAATCGCATTTGGAGGATCTCTTCAGATCTCATAAGCTCGAAAGTGCCAGTATCAGTATTTAAAGTGGGGGTTTTTACGTAAAATTAATACGTGATACAGAAAAGAATGATAGAATTTTCAAAGTCGGCATGACAAATATTATATAATTCTAAAAATTTTATATAAACCCTAATCAAAAAGTTAAATTTCTCAGGCTTGTGTTATGTTTTACAAAAAAAAACTACTTGACATTTTTTGGTCTAATTGCAATGGACTATAAAGAACAAATGTATTAAATCTGACCAACAGTCAAATGTAGTCTAGAAAACTGCCCTTGCATCTTTGATATCAACCTCCGAAAAATTCATTTTACGTTAAATAAAATAGTCTTTATCCCATTAAGACCAATTAACGGTTAAAATTTTTTGAAAGGACAATATTTGTATTAACTTTCGACAATTTTTCTGCATGGTAAAAAATTATAATTACATTTTATTTTGTATTATTTATTCCTTGAGGACAAAATTTCTTTGCAAAAAAAAAAAATTGGTACGATTTCTTCAGAACACCCGAAATTGAATTTTAAAAGTTTAATTAATTTATTTTGTTGTTTAAAAAAGATTTAAAAAAATAAGCGTTTGTATATTGGTGCATTGCAAACACTATATTTTGTGTTTGCGTTTCTGAAAATAACTCTTCTCTCAAATTATCAACCAGCGTTATGGATATTCAGTGTAATCAACTTAAATTCTAAGTATAACTGAAGAAATCTCTTGATGCGATAAATTTTAAAATGCGATTTTAATTCATAAAAGCAAAATTTTCTTTCTAACTTTTGTAACAGGATTACATTCGATTACGCTTAATGGACTTATCAGTGATTGCTCTTCTACTAGAAAAAAACTACAAAAGAAGTTTCCTAAAGCTACAGCCCCTACTCTAAAACCCGCTAATGTCTCTCATTTCGGTTTCATTCAATTTGTTATTACTAAACATGATGTTGTTCATGAAGATAGGAATGTAAAGATTTCTGCTATTTGAGTTATTATTTGTATTTAAACCTTCTTCGACTATTTAAAAGTCTTATAAAGTATTTTATTGTCATTTAGTAAAAATTTAACAATGAGGAATCTTTTGAATCTCTGCTTTGGAATAGAATGCTCCATTGTGCTTCAAATGCACAAGGAGGTTGAAAGCGCCTCCTACATTTTGAAATGGCCATTTCAAGAAATATTATTTTGTTTCAAAATAAACTACGCGTTGTTGCTTACTATTACATGTATAATATGTTTCGAAAATCATGGCGGAGCAAGATGCAAACGTGTAAGTGGTACTTACACCGTGTTAAAATATCTTTACGAGTCAGATGAGTTTCAACCGAACACTTAAATGTCTTATATCACTTTCTTTCCTCTTCATACTTTTAAGCAAGAATTAATGTAGTGATCTGAATGCAGAATGTTATTTTGTGCATGGTGCACAGGATTTCGAATAATATTCAGACATTTCAGATTCAAATATTTCAGAGGAATATTTAAATATTATTAAATAAATTAAAACGAAAGTGCTTTTTTAACTCTCCATTTTAGATACTATATTAGTACTATAATTTTTGTGCAATTCGACAAATTTATTTTCGTAAACTGTCAACTACCTTGTTACATAATGGAGTTCCGCAATGAAGGAAATTAAATCATCAATTAAAAAGAGCGCAATGATTCTCGACTTAACGCCTGTTTGAGACTGACATTTTGCTTGCGAAATAATTCATAAGTATTGCTTATATAAAATGTCTTTAGAATCAGTCACACTTACATTTATTTTCCAGACATAGTTTATATATTAAAAGAAGTAGAAATAAACATTAAATGTGAATGAACGTACGATATCTCTACCACTATTTTAATTCAATCTTTAATTATATATAATTTTTACTTTAACAAATAACTACGAGTTTTGCGTAATGAACATTTCTCTAATTTAAAGCTTGACTTTTTTATGTGCGGGCTGGTGAACGAAATTAAAAGCAGTTATCTTTTGAAAGTATTAGGAAATAAACGAAGTGGTCCAATTTACTTGTGATTTTGAGGTTCCAACGTCATCTGTTAGCTGTATGAAATTATTCTGTGTGAATACAGGTAGAAGGAAAAACAATTATCAGAATTATACTTTTCAATAATTTGGCATCAGGGGAAAGGACGTTAAAATTTGTATGTCATTTCCTGTACAAATTTAACTTACTTATTGATATAAATAAGAAAAACTTATTGATGGGATTACAAATCTTGGGTTCAAGGTGATAGCTGCTATTTCAAGTGAAAACGTTGTAAGCATCACGTAGAAGATGTCTTATACGCTGATAATTAGCAAGTTTGAGTAAAAAAAGGCTGAAACCATATTCACTTTTTTACTCTTTAGAAATAATGGAATTCGGAAAAGGAAATATGTAAACATTTAGGTGATTAAATTTCAATAATATATACAAAAATTATAATATATATTATGATTCGCTGAATAAATCTGAATTTTTGAAAATTGTATTTCGAATTTATTTAGACGGTGTCCTTTAAACTTTCAGAAATGATTAATAGATGGCAGCCCTAGCAAAATGAGTTTTCTAATTGAAATCTAATATATTTTCGTTGTTTTTATAAACAAATCGCATATAGGATAAAATATGCGTCAAGTTTCACCGTATAGAATTTTGAAAACCAATGCATTAAATGTTGGAAGAAATAGCTTATTCATATATCTTTATTTAGTACGCA
The DNA here is from genome assembly GCA_013235015.1 of Araneus ventricosus. Lineage (NCBI taxonomy): Eukaryota > Metazoa > Arthropoda > Arachnida > Araneae > Araneidae > Araneus > Araneus ventricosus. Next base: position 17,420 of record BGPR01019073.1, on the reverse strand, counting down.
AGAGATTTTCTTCCATTATAATAAACGGAAATTTAATTCACCTGAAATTTGAAACTTTGATACTATAGTCCAGGTACTAGAGTATCCAGTCGCAAATTTTTCAAAATTAAATTTAATTCTTTATTTATAATCTTTTTATCAAAAAGTAATGGCTTATTGAGTTTCAGGGGCATTAGATGTTTTTTTAGCCGATTGAAACGGAAATTGGACAATTAGGGTTATAAGACCACATACCAAATTTCATTTATATAAGTCGTTGCGTATGGGAATTATAGTGTTCACAAGCATGCGATTACAGAAACCGACTGACAGCCAACGTTTGGAGGGATTTCGTCCAAAATTTAATACGGACCTACATTTCTAATTTTTGAAACTTTGCACCAAATTTTATCTATCTAGCTATTTAAGTTTTTGAGTTATCGTGTTCATATGAAACCTAACTGACAAATTTCCCTTTTACGGATTTTATACTATAATTGATTGAAATATACTAATTTTGTATAAATTCCATACACTAGATTTCTTCTTTCTAGCTTTAACCGTTTTTGAGTTATCGTGTTCACAACCAAAATTCCAAAATCGTGTTTTTCGGACTCAGGGAGGTCTAAAACGTGGAGATTAATCAAAATCACGTGTTGAAATTTACGATCGACGATTCACTGGAACAGAAAAGTTGGTATCCCTTAACATTTGAATGCCGGCACAGCCTACCCGGAGGGTGTAGAAAGCGGTCTCGGTCAGCGGGTAGTACAAAAGAGAAAAAGAAACATCACAATAAAACTGAACTACTTTGCATGTAAAAAAGCAACAGTAAAATCCAAAGTTCTAAACATCCAAAAGGAAGACAAAGAAAATGGCAAAAAGTACATGAAACAACATGAAATAGTACAATAGAAAACAAAAGACAAATCCAAATTTTAACAAAAATCAGTATAAAAACATTGCAGATTTCATATTCTTTGTTCTGTTAGGAAAATAAATGATTTTCTGCTTATAATTAAACTGAAATCAAACTGTGGAGATAATGACTTGTTGCTTAGATCTATTGAAACTGTTAACTTTATTAATTAATTATGTACTTTGATAAAATTTTCAATATATATTACTAAATGTTAAATTTCTTATTTAGATACGCTGAGCTCATTTACATTTTTTCTGTTCATTCAATAAAATGTTTACTATTAAATTTTCTAGTCCGTACATTCTTGACAAAACGATTTCAAATATTTTCATTCTGTAGTTTTTCTATCAGGTAAGATTAACTTCTATAAAGCAAAATTAGACAGTGGGAAAATAGGAATCACTTTGGGAGGTATACTCATATTTTGACAGATTAACAATATATTAGAGATTAATAAGAATCTTCTAAAACCATCCTACATATATAATGGAGAAATTTCATCTCGACATAACATACGAAAATTAGAGCTGGATTAGCAATGAGAGAAAGGGTTTTTCCTTCCAACTGAGGCTCCAGTGCATCACAGTGCCCAAACTGCTGCTTAGAGTGAGAACCCTGTAATCTCATGCTGTTTCTCTCTCTCTCTTTTAATTTTATGATGTTTGCGCCTTCTATTTAGACATTACATTTTTTCTTTCTTTTGGAAATGGCAAAATAAAAAATAGCAGAAATCTGTTAATTTTTTCAAATTATTCATAGATTTCAAGGATAAACACCTTTCAGGTGTGGAATGTTTGATAAAATTGTAAGATAATCAGTTTAGAGGTTCATTCAGAGGTATTTCTTCACACGCAATTATTTCTCTGTTTATGAAAAGCTAAAAAGCATTTCCGCCATAATAAGTATCTGAGAAAGATTTTCTTCATTTCGAAAGCAATGCACGAAACTTCCCTCCTGCTATTCGTTTAACGACAAGGAATTCAATTGTTACCGTACAAGATTGCCTTCCACCACCTGCAGCGCCGTCTATTGTGAAACTAATCACCAAAATCTGTCCACTGTCAACTAAGTCATCAATGGAAGGAAAGCAAAGGCGAAAACACGTGTTTGCTGATTACGAATGCAAAATTCAAACGAGGAAAAGCCGGTTCTTCCCATCTTCAAGGCGACCGAAAGAGAAGAAAAAAACGGTTCTGAGGAAGTCGGAGTAGATTTGATTTACGTAAAAAACCGTTTGCAGCCTCGGAGGATATTGTTAATCTACCGATGGACTTTATTAACGTAGTAGTCTGTTTGATCTTACAACATGCTTCCTCTAACTAGAAGTCGTAAGTAGATGGAAGCACCAAAGATATTCTGACCAAGAATGTTTTTATTAAAAAATGTGTATGTGACTAGTTTGGTATTATTACATGTTGGAAATATGTATATGCATTGAGATTTAAATAAACTAAATGTAGGAATTGAAAAATGGTACAGAAAATTATTTAAAAATATTCTTTTTTTTCGTGAAAAGAAAGAAAATCTTTACAAGAGAGGGTGAAAATCAGAAGAAAAGAATCAGAGCTAGAAAAGACAACAATAAAAGAACTAAACAACCTGAAAACTGAGATGGAATGAATTTACCTGATATCACTTGAAATAATGTGTGCCAAATGATTTACTAAAATGAAAACTAAAAAATAATTATAATAATTTCATATTTCAGTTGTTTTATAAAGTTTGATCGGAGAAAAAAGTATCTTAGCTATATATCATCGACTCTGTTTATTTTTAATGATTACTGCATATAATCGATACCGGGAAACTAAAATTACTCATTAACTTAATTTTATTTTATTAGTTTTGAAATAATTAAAATTAGAAGAACTTAAATTATAAACATAACATCAATCTGTGTTTGATATCCTTTTCTGATTTTCCACAAAATTATATAATTAACAGCGGTATTTTTTTACTTAAACATATTAATTAAAAATATTTTTCCCTCCGTAACTTTAGCTTGATAAATTTTGTAAAATGTGAAGTCTAATTTCGAAAATGTAACTTGAAAGAAAGAAATGGAGGCAGAAAGTGTAAATAGATGAGATTTTCTACACCCATTTGAGATTCCATAATAATATTAACATTTTAAAAATTTCGTGATTTTATGTATTGTATTTTCCACTTGCAATAAACTCGAATATGGAATTTTCCAAACTAAAATTCTATACGGCGTAACTTGACGCGTATTTTCATCCTACCCGTGATGCAATCTACATGCGATTTGGTTGTAAAAAAACGAAAATATTGTGGATTTCAAATAAAAAACATTTTGCTAGGGCATCCATCTATTAATCCTTTCTGAAAGTCTAAATGACAACGTCTAAATGAATGCGAAACACAATTTTCAAGACATCAGATTTGTTCAACAAATCTTTATATATACAATATTTTTTTTATATTATTGAAATTCAATCATTTAATTTTCCAAAATATTTAGATATTTTCTTCTCCGAATTTCATTATTTCCAAAGAATGAAAAAGTGAATATGGTGTCTGACTTTTTTGTTACCCAAACTTGCTAATGATCGGCGTATAATAATTCGTCTGAATAATGCTTACAGCGTTATCACTTGAAATAGCTGTTCTATCAATTTCAACACAGAGATTTGTTATCAATTCAATTAATTTTTTCTTATTTATGCGAATAATTAAGTCAAATTTTTAAAGAAAATGGCATACAAATTTTTCTCAAATTTTAACATCGATTCCCCGGTTGTCCAATAATTGAAATGTGTAATTCTGATCATTGTTTTTATTTCGACCTTTTTCCAAATCGAATACATTCATGCAGCTAACAGATGGTGCCGAAACGTCAAAATCAGATTTTATTGGTACCACTTCGCTTATTCCCCAGTACATACAAAATATGACAACTTTTATTTTCGTTTACCAGCCCGGACATAAAAGTCCTAGCTATAAATTAAAGACATGAACAAGATAACATTTATGACGTTGTTTATTGTTAAACAAAAAAATTATACATAGAAAGAGATAGAATTAAAATAGTGGTACAGATTTCAAAGCACGCTCTCTCACATCTATTGTTTATTTCTATTTCCTTTAATTTGTAAACTATGTCTGGAAAAGTAATGTAAATGTGAATGATTCCAAAGAAATTTTGTTCAAGTAATACTTACTGAATTATTTCGTAAGCAAAATGCCTCTCTGAAACAAGCGTTAGGTCGTGAATAATCTTGCTCTTTGCAATTGATGATTTCATTTCGTTTATTGCAAAACACCATTCTTAACATGGCAGTTGACAGTTTGCGAAAAGAAACTTCTCGAATTTCAAAAAAATTATCATACTAACGTAGTATCTAAAATGGAGAGTTAGAAAAGCAGTTTCGTTTTAATTTATTTAATAATATTTAAATATTCATCTAAATATTTGAATCTGAAATGTCTCAATATTATTCGAAATCATGTGCACCATGCACATTCTAAAATTCTGCATTCAGATCATTGCATTAATTCTGGCTTAAAAATCTGAAGAGTAAAGAAATTGCTTCAAGACATTTAAGTGTTTGATTGAAACTCATCTTACTCGGAAATATATTTTCACGTGATGTAAGTACCACTTACACGTTTGCACTTTGCCTCGCCATGATTTTCGGAACAAATTATACATTTAATAGTATGCAACAACGCATAGAATATTTTGAAACAACATATTATATCTTGAAATGGCCATTTCACAGCTTAGGAGGCACCTTCCACCTTGGTGCGTATTTGGAGCACCATGTATATCTATTCGAAAGCAGAGATTCAAAAGATTTTTCATTGTAAAATGTTTACAGTAACACAATAAAATATTTTACAAGCCTTTTAAATAGTAGAAAAGAATTAAATACATCTAATAACTCAAAAGCCAGAAATCTTTACACTCCCCATCTTCAAGAAGAAGATGTTTTGGGAAAACAAATTAAATGAAACCGAAACGAGAGACATTAGCGGGTTATAGAGTAGCAGCAGTAGCTTTGAGATCTGTTTTTTCTTAGTTGAAGAGCAACCACTTATAAGTCCTAAAACGTAATTGATTGCAATCCCATTACAAAAGTTAGAAAGATTATTTTGTGTTTATGAATTAAAATCTGGCTCTCTAAAAATTATCGAAACTAGAGGTTTCTTCTGTTACCCTAAGGATTTAAATAGATTGCTCTGGAAATTCAAAACGCTGGGGGATTACTTCAGAGAAAAAAATATTTTAAAAAATTAAGATATAAAAAATAGTGTTTACAATGCACCCGTATAAGAATGCAAATATTGTATCGTTTTTAAACAAAAATAAATAAATAAAAAATTAATTAATTAAACTTCTAAAATTAAATTTCGGTTTTTCTGGAAGAAATCGTCCTACAACTTTTATGCCGATAAATTTTTTTTTTCTTATGGAATAAATAATTCAAAACAAAATGTAATTTCAACTTTTTTCATCATGCAGAAAATTTGTCAAGAGAAGATTAAAATATTTTTAATATTTCAAGAGTTAATAAAATTTTAACTGTTTAATGGTCTGAATGAAAAAGGATTGTTTTATTTAACACAAAAGGAAATTACTGCCGATTGATATCAAAGATGCAGGGGTGGTTTCCTACTCGACATTTGACTGGGTCGAATTTTAACTGTTAAATAGTCTTAATGGAATAAATATCGTATTATTGAACATAAAAAGAATTTATTGTTTGTTGATATTAAAGATGTAGTGGCAATTCTCTAGGCTACATTTGACTTTAGTCAGAATCAATATATTTGTTCTTTATAGTCCATTGCAATTAGACCAAAAAATGTCAAATAGTGTTTTTTTTATAGAGGATAAAACACGCCTGCGAAATTAAACTTTTTGAATGAGGTTTACATAAAATTATTTAAATTATATGAAATTTGTCATGTCGATTTTGAAAATAATAACAATTTTTCTGCATCATGTAATAATTTTTTATCAATTTCGAAATTTAAAATTTCGTATTTGAGTCGTTTCAAAAAATGTTCGTACAAACAATTTACAATATATTCATTATTTCACTAAAATTTACTTACAAGCAATAATTCAAAATTCAAATAATTACCAGATATATATATCCAAAAAATATTAAAAAATTACGCAAATTTGTTTTACTTTCTGTTTAAAGGAATGGTTATTTTCTTCAGATTTTGTAACTGATTCATTGTTCTTTTAAGCCCCATCATATTCACATCAGAATGTCTTTGTTATGATTTTGCAAGCATTTTATATCTTCTTGATATATCTCACCCATTTCTCTACTCAGTACTATTGGCGGCTCGCCCATTAGGGATGGAGAGCTGCAATCGCCCCTCCCTCCGAAATTTGGTTTAAAGTTGGAATTATCTTTTTATTCTAATTGGCTTTATTTTCCACTCTGACTGTTCAATGATCAACGAAAATGGCAAAAAAAATTTACAAGAAGACGGAAAATCAATCAAGAATTAAGAAAGAGACAGACCAAACCAACATAGAGTTAACAGTGTAATGCCGAAAATGTTTTTTAAATTTTGTAATATCTTATGTAATTTTTTTCTTCTCACTATAATAAAAAATGTAGCGACCCACAACAAAAAAGCAAAACTTAAAGTTATACTTTCAAAAAAAAAAGAGTAGCTAGTGCTTAGAAATGTACAGTCGCTGAGAACAAACTAACCACTCAGCAAGATTCTGCCATCGTCCATCGTATATTAACACAAAAGCTACTCGTTTACAGGAAATACTATGTACTAAACGATTCCATATCGAAAAATTACAGAAGAGATCGTCTACATATTTATAATTGCACTAATTTTAAAATTTCCAATGCCAACACCATTGTTGTACAATGGATTTCGAAACTGCACCAGAAGTTATGCTCGAATACCAAACTTCATCATTCTAGCTTAGTTTGTTTTGAAATTATAAACGAATAAAATTTAGAGTACCTATTGTTAAATCCAGAGTTTAAATTTTTATTGATATCTTGAGATATAATATATTTACTGATCTAGAATTTTTTCGTTGCAATTATATGAAGTATTATAAACATTCTGCCTTCGCACTTTTGATTTTAAAATACTTTTGAACAAAATAAATATTTTATCAATTACGGTGCTTAAAAATTTTTGAATGGCAACACCTTCAAATTTGTATAGTAATTGATGAAAAAGGCTATTTTATGAGTCCAGTTTATTTGAAAGAGTAGTTTCGAAATTGCATTAAATCTTCTATTTTCGACTTAAAATGATGCAAGCATAATTTCAAAAAAATTTGCATTTTTCATCATTTGGTATTGTTATCCGTATTGGGCATTTATAACATTACTTTTCAAGCAATTGTTATTTGATGTGAATTTTGACTTTATAAAAAATCAATATTTTGGCATTTTCATTTAGGCCGAGATAAAAAAAATTAAAATAAAAACGAATACGAGGTAAAAAAGTTATTTCCAATGGATTGTATTTTATAAATAATCTTATAATCTTAATATGGATACAGATAATTTTTGTATTACAAAATAATAATCCAAATTTCTGTGAGAGTCAAAGTTTTTAATTTCATTCATTTACAAATTATAACTTTAAAAAAATGTTACTTCCATTACAAATCTTTCTAAGAATTGTCACACGTGATTTCTTCAGGTTTGAAACGTTTATGATCTTTCAAATCATAAAACTACATTTGATGGAAATAAATACTCATTATACGATGAAAAATTCTTCGAATAATTGCGCGATTCTTTTATTTTTTAAAATTGCACTTTAAACTTCAAAGCACGAGCGGGAGTAGAAATAAACATCATTCTTAAATTTTGAAGCATAAAACTGCACTTATTATTAACTGATGCAGATTCATTCTAAAATTTCTTAGTTATAAATTTAATTATTCGAATTAGCACCCAGTCTGAGAATATCTTTTTGTTAAAAGTTTTGGTTCAGTTGGTTACAATTCAGTCAGAACAGTTCTACTGACTGTTCTTGATCAACAAACTGATACTTTTTGACAAGCCAATAATATTACAATATTTTATCCTCATATGAATTTGGAAAGCGAAAGATATGTATCAATTGATAAAAATAACATAAAAAACGAATTAAATGAAAAAAATTTTTAAAAATATCTTCTATTAATATCTTAAAATGAAGAATTATTTTTATTTAATTATTCGTCACTTTACGATTAACTTGTGTTCGAAGACTGGTTTTCATTTAATTCAATCACATTTTTTCAAACTTAAGTGGTGTAGTAATTCACCAAGTCAATTAATATACAATATTTTGATAATACAAATACTACTGACAAAAAATTCCAAGGGAATAAAGCGAAAAAAGGGAAGGTCAGAATAAATAAAAAAAGTAATATTAATAATAGCATTTCATTAAAACAACAAAACATCTCTGTTATTCCATTACTTCCAGTCATCAAAACGGTTCATAAATGTAAGAAAACCTAACTAAACTTCAATTATACAAACGTAAAATACTTACGCATTGTTACAGTTTCAACACTTTGATCTGATTATTGATTCAGACGAAAAGGCAAATTATTCAAAACATTTAGTACTCTTGAATATTATAAGATTTGCAATTCAAAATCAAAATTTTATTGAAAATTTAATTTATGCAGAACTTCGTAAGATATCAAGTTTTTATGTGATGAAAAAAGGCACATCGTAACTTTTAAGATGGTGTTGAAAGTGCGAAATAAACTAAATTGAAATTCAAGCAACGAATTTCACGATCTAAATGTGGAAGCGAATTCTTTTATATCGAGAATAAAAAATGTCGAATATCTTCCAATGTATTCATGGTATGTTAACCAAAATTCATATCTTGGGGTATTTTGTCATGAGAACATTATTTATATCATCAAAAACGGGTGTTGCCACTAAAAGTTTGAAGGTTGCGCAATTTTAATCATGTAGACGACCCATTAATGAAAGTTTTAACAATAAAATCTTTTAGTATACATATTACCTGCAACATAGTAACATTTGTTTGAATATACGCCGTATGAAAACATAATAATACTGGGTGGTTCGTTGTTTTTGCACGACTGTACAAGCCAATAATAAGTTTCATCACTACTTGCTTTTGAAATTGCACCCTATATGTAATTACCACAAAACTATAAAAAATATCAAAATTTTTATTAAAACAATGCCTTAAAAGAAGCCTGCTCTATGTGAAAGAAGAGAGAGAAAAGCCAAATCTCTCTCTCTTTGCACCTTTCATTTCACTTCCTTTTAATTCATTTTCAATGTTTAAAAATACGATGCCTAGCTCAATTTAGCAAATTTGTGGTTTTGTTCATCCTGGTTGTTTGGGAGTTAATGAAAATTTACCTTTACAAATTATAGAGTATAATGTTGTTTGGAAGTATTTTATGAATAATGAACTTATATGACACCAGCTATACTTTTTTGAATTTTTTAGAGCTATTTCCTTCACAAAAGGAAAATGTTGACATTAATTGTTCATTACTAGTTGAGGTTTTCAATTTGGGAGCATGGATACATGTTCACTTTTTGCTTGCACAGCTCCGACTGAATTGTTATAGTTAGGTCCTTCGCACCACACAGTATTTAGTGAGCATTGCCTATTTGTCACACTTATACAATTAGAAAAAATCCCAAATATCCCCGTTTCTTAGCAGAATTCTTGCTCTGTTGTCGGGTTAGTAGCAAAATAATGTTTTAACACCAAATTCAATTTAAATATAGAGCAAAATTTTATAAAAATATCACAAGAACCCAAATAACTGGGAAATGTGTCAACCTCAAGAGAATTTGAGTGAGCGAAATCGAGGATATGATTGCTTATCTTTGTGAAGATAAATAGAGGCAAAAATTTTAAAATAACATTAAAAGATAATCAGCTTGCTTGCTAACGAAATTTAACTTTATTTTTTTTTTGATGATATGCTCTTAGAAGTTCTGTTCAGAAGTGCTGATGCAGAAATATATTGGGTTGAATAAAAATTCATGAGCGTTCTCCAAATTTATTTTAAAATTTGAAATTGATTTTTAAAAAAATTCCCAGTCGCTTAACGGAGAAATTGTTCAACCGCTCTTCAAGTTTTTAGAATAGGTTTTTGTGATAAAACCACAAGTTAAATTTCTTGTATATGGCTTTTTGAGTCTTTCCTTTATTGTGTTCACATGCACACGGGTGGAGAGACAGAGGAACCACCAGTAGAAACATTTTGCCCCAAATTTGATGAGAAATCTACAACTGTTTGTGTAAAGACCAAATGCAAAATTTTATCCGTTTAGCACTTTGCAGTTTTGAGTGATCGTATCGATAGACCGACGGAGAAACAAGCATAATTCTAAAAAATAGCTTTGTTTTCGGACTCGGGGATATTCGTGAAAATCTCCAGGTCGAATGTTTCGACCATTTTAATGCATTCTATTTATACGACATATACGATAAAGTAAAAGAGACCCAGAAATTTAGATAAATATTATTTAAATAGATAAGATAAAAATTAAATAAATAGCATTTTGAATACATCAGTA
>BGPR01019072.1:0-29845 GCA_013235015.1 Araneus ventricosus | reverse complement strand
TATTTTCAAGTCGCATGCAATATCTCTTCTAAACCGTTTCAATGTAGGAATTGTTACCATTCCTTCTTCGATGAGAAAATGCAAAAATTCCCACTTATCTCGATGGAAACCAAATGATGTCTCAGAGGTGATGGGGTTCGAGTCTAATGAAGTTAGTTCGGAAATCTTCTCAAATGCGTCTTTTCTTAAAAGAAATGGAAAATTATCCCTGATCAAAAGAGAGAGATATCTTCCCCCGGTATATGAATTTGCGATGTCATTTTTCAGTGAAGCAGGAATCGTTCGCCAAATGTGGACGAAATTCTTGCGATAATCGTCATCTTTAATAATTTCTAAATGGTAATTTAGGAACATTGTGTTAAACATTCCAATGACCATACCCCATAAAGGAGGTTGAAGTCTCTTATCCAATACATTGAGAAAATGCTCTCGTTCTGAAAAATGAAGTAAAGGCGTCAGTTCCACAGTAACTAAACCGGAATAGGTGCGTCGGTTATCATCACTCATTTCAAAAAATAAGAAGTAACCGATATCAAGTTCGTCTTCTTCAAGAAAGCTAGTATCCCTTATTTTGTTATGGAATCTGCACGTGTACATCAGTGCCATTCGTCTCCTTGAAGCTTCTGCGGATATGGCGAGAAGATACTTAACTGCATCTAATAATCCGTTGTCAAATGCACACGTGCATGCGCCATTCAAGAATTGTCTGGAAACATCATCGGATCCTTCCATAGTATGTACCCAGAAGAGAAGAAGTGGACGAATTTTTTCATGATTTTCTGCACGAAAGTACATCTTGTCGTCACTTGACATTTCCCTCCACATTTCCTGTATTTCTTTACCTAAACAAACACTGCATGCTAAAACAAACCGTTTCCTTACAAAAATATTTTGGTTTCCAATTAAGTGCTTGGCAGTTCTTCTGTTGTCGATTCTTCCTTGGTCTGTCCAATAAAAGTGCCGCAGAAATTGATTCCCGATGGAAGGTGCATATATGGATGTCCATAACATTATCCTGTAGCACACGGGCCAAAGAAATTCCATTATCCTTTCGTTAAGTTTGATGCAATTACACATTTGCGAAACCAATTCATTTGCCATTTCTTGAACAGCTTGCCATTCTGGTCCCCGTCTTGCATATAATTTTTTGTCATGACGTCTCTGGAATTTACACCTCATAATTAATTCGAGAAATTTTTGATTGTTGCATAAAATAGTTGTCATTCTTATGAGACTCATTTTCTGTAAAGAAAATAGAGGAAGTCTGCAATAGAGTTCCAACACAGATTTCTGCATGGTCTTCTGCTGAGATCCAATTTCAATAATATGTGAAAACCTTTTAATATATATATAATATTCTTTACCACTTTACTTGTTGAAGAATTCTGTAATCCTATATGGAGAAAAGAAAAACATTATCAGTTAGAGTAAAATAAATAAAAAAAATGGAGTAATTATTATGAGGTGTTTAATTCATTTAAATGAGACAATTAAGAATAATACTAGATATACAGAGTTTTAACATTTTAAAATACAGTGGAATCTCCCTATAACGAAATCGCTTGGTTCCAGTTGAAAAATTCGCTATAGCGAAAATTTCGTTATACGGAGATTAGAGATTTTTGCAGTTAATTAAGTAAATGTAACAAACCTTTTAGTATGTGCGATAAGTTCAAAAATATTTAATTATGACTTTCAATTAAAAATGAAGTAGTATTTATTATAAATTTGTTAAAATTATACTAATTTTTATTGTATAAATAAAATGGTCAAAAGTGAAGACAATTCACCAATTTAGAGAATAATATGTACTAGTGTGGATAAACATAAAATGCGTATTGTCACATCCATTTGCTGTTTCCACCCCCACTCCACCCCGATTCTTGGAATCTTGACCCGTAGAAATGTTCCTCCCTCTGTAGAAACCCAGGTCCCCACAACTGCATTACCCTTCACATAGCATTCTATTGTTATGTGTTATCGCTGGAATGAACAATGCGAGTGGTTGCACGTGTGAGCGACTTGTTTGCTTAGAAATTAGCAACTTTCTTCAAAAATGACAAAAATCGAAAAGATAAAGGTCTGAAAAAATTCGTTATAGGGAGACAACCACTTCGTTATATGGAGAATATTTTGAATGTTATTTAACATTCCGATTAAAAATTTCGTTATAGGGAGAAATTCGCTGTAGGGAGACTCTACTATAATTGAAAATAAGAGAAAAAGGGCAGTTGGACGCAGTCCCATATAGGCGGTATCTCCCTATGGAATTTTTCCCCGTCTTCAGACAGCTCGGTCTCGCTTCTAGTTCCTTGGAACCGGTTTTATTAGCCCGGGAAGCGACATAGGTTTTTTCTCTTTTGCTGAAAAGTTACTGCGGAAGCCTGTCTTGCTAAATAACTGAACCAATCAGGTTCGACTTGCTAGTACGTCACTGACGACTAAGGCGCTATTTTCTTTAACGTTGGCTATTTCATAATAGACTTATCGCCATCGATGCAAAAAAGTATATTTGGTCTACTGAAAAAGAGCAGGGGTGGCGCCAGAGGGGGGACCCGTCGGGGATGTTGTACCCCCTTGTCGGGGAAAAATTTTGTATTCCGTCGGGGAAAAGTTTTGTACGGGGTATTCAACTGTAGTTGATAAATAATATGGCGAAAATTTGAGACCAATTTCAATATACTAGTCCACCCGTACAGTAGGTCGTACCCCCGTGTCGGGGAGACCGTTCCCCCCTGTCGGGCAAATCGGGCCCATCCGTCGGGCAAACTCTAGTGCCATTCCTGAAAAAGGGCCAGCTTTTATTGATTTAATTCAGGAAAAGTCGGCTCTCTGGAATCCGGTGGAATTAAATTACACGAAAAAGACATGCAAGAAGCTATTGTATGAAAACATATTGTCAGAAAAATAAAGTGTGAAATAATCTGCAATGTGTTTCTGTGCTGATGAAGTTTGCTCTGTTCATTTGTTTTAATTTCTTACAGAGGTAGATAGAATTAAGAATGTTTTTTTTTAATGCATTTGAGTGGAAAAGTAATAAAAAAAAATTGTTAAAAGTTCTTAATTTTGAAAAAAATTATAAATTACTGCAAAACTTATTTAGTGCTATTGCAAACTATGGTAATGATAAATGTTTATAAAATCGTAACCTTTTGACTTATTTATGTTAGGTTATTGTTGTTTACAATAACTAGTTTGATATAAGTTAATTTTTTTTCAATATTTTTGAAATGAAATTTTTCATCCAGTTTTTTCCAGTTGGTTTTTTCACGAAATCATGTCTACGGAAAAAAGCTAAAAATCAATCACAGTTTATTTAATCGCATGCAGAAACGGATCTTCTAAGGCAGAGGTTCTCAACCTGTGGTACGCGTACCCCTAGGGGTACGCGAAGAACCAATTGGGGGCACGTGAAATCAAAGTCGGTAACGGCGGATACAAGAAAATATAAAGGATTTAAAAAGTTACAGTATTTTGTTTTCCTAAGTACGTGGTAAAAGTGAAAGTTGTGCTAGTCTAACCTACGCTCAAAAGAAGAAAAAAGAAAGCAGAAGGAGACCTGGTAAATGATTGTTATTTTGTCTTCACCAGCCCCGATTATGCATGAATCATCAGCGTGCATGCAAAAGCTGTAGCTTCACTAGGAGCCAGTAAGAACAAATTTAAAAGGGCTTAAGTTGTCATTCCGACAATATTTTCCGAACCGCAGTGATGCATATATGAGGATTTTAAATACATTCAACGAAGCGTTTTTTTCAAAAAGCTGAAAAATTAACAATTTCTGAAAAAGAAACATTAATTGAACTTTCCACTGATTCTTCATTAGAATTCTGATTCGGAATTTTAAGAAAAGAAACTTGATTGACTTCTGGGTAGCAGTGAAAGAAGAGTACCAAGAACTCGGCGTTAAAGCAATAAAATATTTAATACCTTTAACGAACACAGAAACTTGTGGAAAGAGCATTCTCGTCTTATACATATATTAAGAATAAATATCGAAATAAGCTTGACGCAGCTCCAGACACGAGATTATATCTTTCTTCACTTGAACCCACTTTTATTAAACTCAGCTCCATGAAACAAGTCCAAGAATTGAATTGAAATTTTCTTGCACTTGAATAACTGATTATTACGAATATAAGTTAATGTGATACTGTTTTTATTTGTTTTGCCGTTTAACTAAACTACTTTAAAATTGGAATAAAATATAAAATTAAAAATAATTCCTGCAAGTGCCATTAATTCGCATTATTTGACTCTTAAGCTTACCTAAGCCCCAGGGGTGTAGTGGAACCGGAACGGCGTTCCGGCACTTCTTTTTTCCCCAAGGGAAATAAATGAGAAAAAAAAAAAAAAAAAAGGGTGGAAACGTCCTTAAAACAGCGCGATGTACAGCGAACTGTAGCTCTAATCCTTATGAGAATAGAGGGCGAAATGTTCTTTTCCTTATTATTAGTAGAGACATGTATATAACGCTTTTGCCCATGTTATCTTGTGAACACGATAAGTAGAGTAATTTTGCTTATATTTTAACCGGCGAGGGATATGTTGTAAGGACGGTGAAAATAGTGGCCAAATTTGTAGATGGGCTATCCAGCTCAAAGGGGGTCGAAATGGTGGTGGGTTGAAAATTTCATTTCCCCATAATTCACTTACGATTGTAGATCGAAAGAAAATTCAAATTAGACGAATTATTGTCTCATCATAACAAAAAACTTTTGTACTGAAACTTTTTTGATAGCTACAATTGCTTAAAAGTTATAGCAAAAGGATTTAAAATCCCCCCCCCCCAACTTATTATTTTCCCATAGCTATGTTACAACTAAATATAGAAAACATATTTAAATTAGGCGAATTATCACCTTATCATAACGACCAACTTTTATACTGAAAGTTTTTTTACAGATAGAATTGCTAAGAAAATATGAGCTTAAAAGCGATATTCAGTCCCCTCCTCCAATTTATAATTTTCCCATTACTCCGTTACGATTGAACATAGAAAGAAAATTTCAATTAGGCGAATTATCACCTAATCATAACGAACAACTTTTATATTGAAAGTTTTTTGACAGCTGGAATTTCTTAGAAGTCATGAGCTGAAAAGTTATCCCTCCCCCCCCCCGCCGTCCAACTTAGAGTGCGTTTTAACCTATGCATGTGACACCTTGCTGAAAAGCTCCCATCAGCCGCATTCACTTCCTCTTTTTATACGATTATATACCCGGTACATACCCGGTACCTGATATACCCGGCTTTGCTCCAGATTAAAATGCTTTCATGCCTAGAGGCCGCGGTGGCCTAGTGGTAAGGTCTCGGCTCTTGGGGCCAGAGGGTTCCAGGTTCGAAACCCGACTCATAAATTGTTATTTGTTATATAGGTGCTTCAAATTTTGTTAAAAACTACTAAAGTAAAAGAAAGATTTTAATGAATATTTTGAAACAATTAAAATAAATAGTTAATTATTCATTAATTTAAAGCATAAAAATAACTCAAATTAATAGTTGTCCTGATATAAATCATTAATCGTCTACTTTTAAAATTTTCTTTTAGCATTCGTCCAGAATTCTGTTAATGTATTCCGGAAACAGTTCTTATTATTACTCTTATTCTCCAACGATAAAGAATATTGTTATGGATTCTGTATAAAATTAATTTTGAAAAAAAAAAAACATTAAAATGAGAGAAACAAATTGTATGGAAATCAAATTTTTGTCAATGAAAAGCTAATTTTTTGAAATTTAATATGGTGTAAAAAATAATTTCGTGAGATAATATTTTCCATAGATATCGCGGTAAAACCCCTTGCTTAATTTTTAATTAACTGAAATTTTAACTAACTTTTGGGCTTTGAAAAGTTGAGAGTGACTTGTCTTAAATAAAAGTGGGCAAAGTTTGTCTGAAATCAGGTCCAACGGTTTAGGAGGAGACGTGGAACATAAATATTGTATAGCAACGGATGCGGAAACCCTCCGCAATTTTGCGTATGCGCCGGGCGGAGTTATTTTCATCAAAATAGGGGGAAAGTGAAGAATGGAAGGGTGATATTTACATTTTACTGAGCGTGATCTAATAAAGAACTCCAGAATTACGCACATATGACTCATTGCCTGATACTCCTTTCCGGTGTAAAATCGTCCAAAAGTATTTGTCTCGGAACGATAGTCTCGTTGCTGAACAGTACATAGCCACAATGACTCTTATTTACATTAAGATAAATCCAAACTAATGCTGATAAATACTATGAGCCATAAAGAAGATTTTAGTGAACATTTCGTTAAAATTAATCAAATATTTAATTTTAATTAATTAAATAAATAATTTTAATTAATTAAATAGTTATTTTTTATTAATTAAATAGTTATTTTTTATTAATCAGACAGTTAATTTTAATAGATAAGTTGATAGATTACTTTAATTTGATATTTAATTAAACATGGCGGCACCAATATTTGTTTAATAAATTTAATATAAAATAGCCGAAAAAGATAGATATTTAAATAAGAGTTCCCTTTTCCCTTATTGATATTGAAAAATATCGCATTAACTTTAAAATTGTTTTGGGATTTTCTGCCTGACTATTTGCTTTTAAATGTCAATGGAGATTTAATTTCACTGTTCAAAATGGCTGCATTCATATCCTATGCTTTAAACACATGTATTTAATTTGCCACTCTCAATATTGAATAATTTTTATCCTCTAATGTGTTAAGAATTGACTGACTATTATCTATGTAACCAGAGAGTTCTCTAAATGAGCCCATTTTAGTAGTATTTAAGTCTTTCATGTCGTGTGGTTTTACCATATGACAAAGTAATGTTCTCACAATTATATGGTAAGCTAGATTAAATAAATAAATTTTTAAATCTAGAGTCTTTCTCCATTCGTGTCAAGTGTCAATTTTTTGTTACTGTTTCAGATTGACTGGCTTAATGTTATTTAGGGAATATTTGCACTGCTAGGATGTTTATTTCTTTATGACTCCTACCTGTTGAATGATTATGTGTTGGGATATAAAATAAATTGGATCAATGTTCTGACCAATAATTCTAGCATAACCTTTTGAGTAGAGTGATAAAATCTTGATATAGTTAAAAATTAAATGTCATGAAAACAGAATCACTACGTAAATATTGCAATGTGTGGAAACAACAAAGTCATTGGCTATGTCTGTATTGATCAATATGTAATATTTCATTACTTTTGTAACATTAACGTAAAGAATCTACCTTCGCCTTCCAGTTTGCCGAAAGGGATTTTTTTTTAAATGAATGAATGCCTTTGAAAAATTAGTTTTATTTTATTGTGCTATGGAGAATATAAATTATTTCCTTCATACAAGTATTAATTTTAAGATATTAGTTAATAGTAATTAATATTAAAATCCGGTAAAAATAATTTATATAAAAACCTATAAAAATTTATATTAATATTCAAACACGACCGAATGCGACTAATCTAGGAAGTTAAGGGCTACCATGTACAAATCGACAAACCCTAGATATGTGGTGAGATAAATTTATCTAACTTTTTTCAATTGTAATAATTGATAAATAAATTGACTTTTTGAAGGCAGATTTTGACTTGAATATATTCATTGAATCTAAATGATTTATTTTGCATTAAAAATTCTATGAATTATTTTCTTGCACTACAAATGAAAGCGATTTTCATGATAAAAAAAATCACGAATTTAAACTTATATTTAAGATATTCTAATTAATTTTAAATGGTGCTGTAATTTTTTTAAAAAGTATAAGAAATATTTGAATATTCATGGAAATAATATAAGCAGTAAAATAAATAGAGCAAGTTTTTTTTTTTTAAGCTTAAAGAAGTTGGGACAGTCTCTGTGCCACCGACCATCAAAGGGTTAAAATATAAATTCCATGCAATCAAATAGAAGGGAAAAAACTAATTAAATTTAACTATTTGCTTTAAAATTGATGATTAAAATCTCGCCTTATTTAAATTAAACGGATATCGAGTTCAAGGCTGTTTTTTACTGTTTTTCTTGATTTTAATAGATATAATATAGATAAATTACTCATCGTGTGCCATTATAGTTGTATTAACACATTTAGGAACAATACAATACTTGTAGCTTTCGGACATTATTTTATCTGATGCGGTAGTCGGAAAATATAGAGAAAAAAAAAACAAAATCTCTATAGCGAGCGAAAGGGAGCTCTCTCTCCTGTTTGGGCGCATGTGACGTCGTGACTACTTTGTTAAAATGCATCGTTCCTCTACCCCCCCCCCCGTCGTCTGAGAGGCGAACATTTATTCCAAGTATATATAAAAAAAACCCTGCCTATAAAAGATTTTTTTAATGTTATTGTTCATTTTGAAGCATTTTCAATCGATTAGAAATTTTTTTAAAAAAATGCTGAATTTCCCCATTGTACTTACATCGGTGTGCTATGGAAGTTTGTATCATCTGACCACGTTACGATCGCCATAATAATTGAAATAAATAGAAAAAATGCGAGCGATCCCGATTTTTACCAAATAGTTTTTAAATAAGGCCAACCTAAGCAATTGCCTAGGGCGCAACAAACTGAAGGCGCAAATATAAAAGAACTTACACTGAAACATTTACAAATTTCAGTATTATTTTGTAAAGACCATGCAAAACACTTTTTTAAGCAGTTCCAATACACATTAGGTAAATTGGTGGCACATTTACGTCGCCTATCCTTGAATGCACTAGAGGGGAGGGCACATAATTAAGTGCTTTGGCCCAGGGCGTCAAGTCCAAGCAAAACACTTTTTTAAGCACTTCCAATACACATTAAGTAAACTGGTGGCACATTTACGTCTCCTATCCCTATAACTGTGTTGAATGCACTAGAGGGGACGGCGCAAAATTAAGTGCTTTGGCCTATGGCGTAGAAAAGTATAAATCCAGCCCTGCTCAAACCTCTCTAAAAAAAGAAAAGAAAATCTGAGAGAAAGTATTGCAATGAAGGCATTGGCGAATCCGGGCGGGCTATCGGGCTGCAGCCCCCCCGAGCTAAGCCAGAAATCTTGATTTTATTTAAAATCACTGTAATTGTTTGTTCTTAATTTCCCAACATTGCTTCCTGGCTTGACAGGCTGGAAAATTTTCCTACTTTTCTGGTTATTCCAGTTGTACTTGTAGCGTTGACGCGGTCGAAGATATTTTTTGGCTAGTTACTTCATTGCATTTTCTATTAAATTATCGAAAGCATTGTAGTTCTTTTTATTATTCTTATTGTCAGATGAGTAAAGTCTGTAAAGTTAAAATGTTTTGGTTTACATAAGCCATGGGGTTTGAGTTTTGTCATGACGATACAAAATTTTTATGACTTCAGCCTCTCCCCTAGACCCGAATTCTGGATTCGCCACTGAATGAAGATGATCACCTTAATTTTTGTCTTTGTATTAAACTAATACAAAATATCACAATATATCTAATAATGAGAATCAGTGTATATCTCATGATCTAAAACAGAATCTAATTGAAATACAACTGTTCAATGTTGAAAATATGATTGAAGTTATTTGATTTTAAATTCCACGAGTTCCTATAGAAGGGATTGTAATTGTCAACCATGAGATTTTGAGGAATCTCCATGGTTTAGACCTACTAGTCCGGAAAAAGTATTTTTTAAATTATGTCTGTCTGTCGATAGGATTGTGAACACAATAACTCGTAAAAATAACAGACTAGATGGATGAAATTTGGCGCGTGGTTTTAACACCATATTTAATATCAGATTTCTATCAAATATTAGACAATATTCATCCACAAGAAGTCTGTATCGTTCTGTGTCTGCAAACACGATAATTCAATTACAATACTTTCTCTTGGTATACTTAGTATACGAGAGAGAAAAACCGCAAAGAGCCAAGTTGATGAAGCATCGCATATAGTTTTATCATCAAAATTTTAGATACCTTTCAAATTTTGAACCAAATCCATCACCGGGTTGACTATCTATCGTTCTGTATATTCACATGTATTCGAATGTGATAACTCAAACACGCAATGATTTAGAAAATGAAATTTGGGGTATAATCCTTACATCCTAATTGTTGCTAAGTGTCATATTTTGGAAGAATCGGTCAGAAGGAGGATGTCCGATAGACTTGATCTGAATTTTGTATTTGCGAGAATATGAGGCGACGCGTGTCTTTTTCAAGAATATTAAATCTATAATCGGCAGTCGCTTTACGTTCGAAATGTACTGATAAATTGATGAAACGTATCGATTCGTTAAATGCGTAAGTTAGGTTTTCTTCTTACCCAAGAAGAAATTTTCTTTCTTTCTTTTTTTTTGTTTCTGAAGCTATGGAAGTTGCAGAAATGTTCAATTTTAAATACAGTGCACTCCCGATTATCCGGGTTAATCACCGGGAGGGATCGCACGGACAATAGAAAAACACGGATAATCCGAAAACTCCTTTTCATTAAAGAAAAAATCAACATCAGTACAAAAATATAAAAATTACTTACATTTGCATGCTGTATAACATCAAACTAGGAATTTTCCTTCCTAACATTTACTGCTTTAAAAAATCTGTAATGCGCTTTTGTTTCTGCTGTTTGTTCCTCTCTTGTCGTATATCTACATATTTTACGAACCACAGTAATGTCACAGTAATTAAATCCTCTTTTCCCCATATAATCTAACAAAGTTTCCACAGATTGTAGAGCAGCAGAATGAGAAATTGTATTTCCCTCATTTAGCACATCTTCTGCATCAGTACTAGCTGATTCCCCATTATCAAATTTTTGAAGGATTTCTAATTTTTGTTTAACATTTAAAACGCTTCGTTTTCGTTTCACACCATTCATTTTTACCAGTAAAAAGTGTCTCGCTAGTAACTGACGATAAACAAGATGCAAAAACTAAAGGAACACGTGCGAAAGTGAAAGAGGACGAAGAAGTTAAAGAATGACGTGCCAGGGAGAAGCGTGTTTGTCGAGAATGGGCTAGCAGGAAGTGGATGATTCATGTCTCGGAAAATTAGGGGTTGAACCGGTAGAGATTGCACGTAGAAGAAGAAAAAAAATCTATTCGTTAGCCTCCGCCGTCACGGCTCACTAGTTTCTCGGAATGAATCTCTCGATCGAGCATCAACATCGATTTTACATGCATGATAAGCGTGAAAATGTTTCTCTTTAAATTTTTTTGTGAGTCCGGAATTAGCACGGATAATCCGCAAACCGGATAATGGAGAGTATACTGTATACTGGTTTAGAAAACGAGTGAAAGTACTAGGGGGTGAGGTGGCCGCAGAAATTAAATGGTATGATAACTGCTTCGCCTCTAGGAACGAGTTTGAGTACAAAGCAACCCCAGTTGGCTCTTTAATTTATTTTTGTATTAAATAATAATAAGGACAATGTTTGCTTTTGCTTCAGATATGCCTAGGGTGTAAGGCTTGTAAGTATATGAATTTCTCTCCAGAAACCCCAGAAGCTTGCTTTAATGCCATTTCACGAGGTTAGTGAACTTAGAGTAGGAAACTTTTTTTGTTATCCCAAGCGAACAGTTTTTTACAAAAAGGAAATCCCCTATTTTTCCCTAATGGGAATGAAAGACCGTTGCTACTTTTATAGCCTATTTCAGTGACTTTGGTTTTGCTGTTAATAATGCAGACTGTTAAATGATTAAAAAACAACTCTTATATAACTAAGAAAGATTTGTTTAACATGTAGATATATTAATAATACACCTTACAATGACCGGATAAAAGGATTTCTAAAGCGCCATCCTGATTTGACCGGATATAATGACGTAAAATTGTTTATTATTATCAGATATTTATCAAATTTATATTTCTTTCACATTTCCACCCAGTTTTTGAATAAAAATATCTAACGTCGCACACAGTGAGTTTGTTATTGAAATAAGCTGAAAATATTCAATAATAAGTGCAAAGAATCCCCACCTTTAAGGTAACTTTGCACCAAAATTTCAAAAAATTATAACTTATTAATAAATTAGTGCATGATTCAAGTTTTGCTGCAAAACGTTTCTCTAGCAATCACTGAACGAGGAAAAAATCAGAAAATCCTTTTTATTAAAAAAAGAAATATATACAACTTCTTTCTGAAATCATGAAAATCGGTGCAAAGTAACCTCGTTTTACGGTAATGTAAAGAAATTTTAATATTTAAATTAGTCATCATTAATTTTAAAAGAACAAAATGTTTGTGATACAAATATGGTCAGAACAGACTTTCTTCTTTCCTTTCCTGTACGAATAGCTCGCTAGATACCAAACTGACCCATTAGTTTTACAACAGCTTTTACTTAGGTAATTCCAACAGCTAATATTACTTCCCTTTCAGCTGCACGGCATCACTAACTTTCTCCCCATATTAGGTCAAAGCATCATTAGGATTAATCCATACTCCAACTCATTATGATCGAAGATTGTGGCCCATTGAGGCCGTGTGCTTCGCCCACGTACAATCGTCACTGGCTTTTACAACAGCATGCAGATGCGGATAAAAGGAGGGGGGACAGTGGTCAGCTATAACGAGAGAGGACTAAATCTTCAAGTAAAGAGGGACATCTTAAGGACTGCCTGAGGCTAGTTTAGTATTTAAAATTCCTGCGCTGGCACGGACAATACATGCATAGAAGTTATGTGTTTCACTAGGATGTAGTACAAGTGATGCACTCTGTAAAAACGAGAGAGAGAGAGAGAAAAATAACTTGCATAAAAGCGGTATTTTAAATGAAAAAGGACTTTACATTCAGAATTGAATTTCCGCAGCGTTTTTAGTTAAACTAAAAGAAACTCAAATGCTCTATTCAATTTTGCATTAGTAATAATAGAATGTTGAATAATAGATGCCCCAAATGTTGTCTTACATAATGGGGCATCTATTATTTTGACGAAAAATGTAAAGTTTTTTTTTCCCGTTTCGTTTGGAGCCTCAGAACTGACTCTAGGGTCTTCTTGAATGAATGAATAAATGGGCAGCAACCCTGTACATATTTATCTATTTTTACGTATTTAGTTCCACATTTCCTAAATGTTTTTCCCATTGTTAGTGTACTTCTAAGATAATAGATCAGTTAGAATAAAAACAAGTTTATTAGAACGTATACATCAAAGTACGCTCATAACTCAAATTAACACAATTAAGAAATGTCAGCTATATATCGAAAGTGTTCGAATGAATACTTTCTTAAGACAGTTAAAGAATATTATTAAATTATAAGTAAATAAAATAAAATTGATACCGTCATCTTAAAAAACATAATTATTATTTAACGAGCACGGCTCCGATTTATCCCACCCTGAATTTATTTAGAGATGCCAAAATGAAGAAGAAAATACATTTAAATAATGAAGAGTAGTCATAATAGTCAGATTGAAAAGGCAGCTCTTCCTGTCTCTTACTGTTTCAACAGTAAATCAAGGGAATTGTGAGTAATACTGAGAAAGTTAGTACAGATGTTTATATATAGAGCCTTTAATGAACTAAAATATTATTCTAAGAATATGATAAAATGCTCTTTTGAAATAATATACAGTGAAATCTCCCTATAACGAAATCGCTTGGTTCCAGCTGAAAAATTCACTATAGAGAAAATTTCGTTATACGGAGATTAGAGATTTAGTTATTTAAGTAAATGTTACAAACCTTTTAGTATGTGCAATAAGTTCAAAAATTTTTAATTATGACTTTCAATTAAAAATGAAGTAATATTTATTATAAATTTGTTAAAATTATACTAATTTTTATTGTATAAACAAAATGCTCAAAAGTGAAGACATTTCACCAATTTAGAGAATAATATGTACTAGTACGGATAAACATAAAATGCGTATTGTCATATCCATTTGCTGTTCCCACCCCTACTCCACCCCTATTCTTGGAATCTTGACACGTAGAAATGTTGCTCCCTCTGTAGAAACCCAGGTCCCCACAACTGCATTACCCTTCACATAGCATTCTATTGTTATGTGTCATCGCTGGAATGAGCAATGCGAGTGGTTCCAGAAACAGGCACGTGTGAGCGATTTGTGTGCACAGAAATTAGCAACTTTCTTTAAAAATGACAAAAATCGAAAAGATAAAGGTCTGAAAAAAATCGTTGTAGGGAGACAACCATTTAGTTATATGGAGAATATTTTGAATGTTATTTAACATTCCGATTAAAAATTTCGTTATAGGGAGAAATTCGCTGTAGGGAGACTACTGTATACGAATTAGATTTTCAGTTTTTTAAAAAAAATAGTGGCTTTCAGAAATTAATAAAATTACTGATATTTACTTTTCAAAAACATTTATTCAGCTGAAGTTAAAAAAGAAACCATTAATGCGCAATACATTCCAGTTATCTAAGAAATTCGATGAGTATCATCTAAGTACTAACTCAAATCAACAATAATTCTGCTTACAGCAATTTGTAAAAAATGCCAATGTCTTGGTTTTAAGAAAGGGGAGTGGTTCACTACGTTCTACAATTTCGTATAATTGCAAGTAAGAACGCCAGTCATAATGTGGGTCAAAAATAATTGTGTCTATGTGTTATGAATAAAAACGTATGTGTTGTTGATAAGGTCTGGAAATTTGAAGAGTGAGGTGATCGCTCAGGTGTCATGCTCGTCATCTAGTCACCGTTCAAAATTATGAGGTCCGTCCAAAAATAGACCTCGTCTAGTTTTAAAACGGGACATTAACATAACATAATGGGGAACTGGGACGTTCTCGACAACTAAAGTCATAGACATTTGATTTGTATATAACGGTGATTTTTCCTATTAAATATATTATTTGATGTAAAAATTGCGCATTTATAGAAAGAAAGAGCTGTTTTCATTATAAAACAGCATAAAAATATTTGTTTCTTAAGGTAATTGTTTTTAATACCAAATCGAAAATGTGTTGTGATTAGATAATTGGCCAACTCATAATCACAAATCGGTACGGCCAGAAAAAAGAATTCTGTATAAAATCATTCCAAAATTAACATAGTATGTGAGTAAATGTTCGATAATAACAGTGAATTTATTTGCATTTTAGTATATTTAAAATAAAAATTTTTAAAATTTAATGAATGTCATGTAATTTGAAAAATTTGCAAATTGAAAAATACATATTTTTTTTATTATAAAGAGCCTCTTAAATATATATTACTGCCCAGAAATAAATAAAAATAGATTTAATAGATGCATAATGCTTGCAAATATTATAGTATAAAATTTCATACGAATGAAATTAAAGAATTTTATATTTGTATACCGAAATTTGAAGGGGAAAAAAAAACCATATTTTGAGAAAAAGGCAAAAAAAAAAAAAAAAAACTGTATCTTGCTATCATAGGAGCTCGTATTAATTATATTTTTAAAACTTAATTTATAAGATTTTTTCTTTTCAAGCCTATACATATTATACATTTCCGTAAACTGTAAAATATCCTCTATTTTATGAAGCTAAAATTGAAAAATTGATTTTTTGAAGGTACAAATGTTTCCGGTTCCCTAACAAACTAATTCCAATTATGCTGATCATCATAAAATTTATTAATTTTGCTGTTTTTCAAAATCATTATGTTACATTTACGCATATTAGTAAGCAAGTAGACTAAACATCAATGCTTGCTATTTTTAACAGAAAATAAGGTCCTCACGTTGGTGTGGAGTGGAAGTTTGGAGAATGGTTCCACAGCCTCGTCATCTAGTCAACATTGAAAATTACAAGGTCAGTCTCAAAGACGCCCTCGTGCAGCTTAAAACAGGACGCTAATCTAATATAAAACAACAATGATAGTCAGCTGACACAGACTAAGTTTAAAATTCCAGCATTATTACACTGATGTTCCTTTATCTTGTAATTTCTAACATTTTTGGTGATAACTTCAGAAACTATTATCTGAACGATTTTTATCGATTCATTGATGCCATTTTCCCATGCAGTAACTAAAAATGTAAATGATATTGTGCTACTTTTTGGTTCATAATTTTAAAATGTAATACAATTTTGAGATTCTAAAATTATTGCGCTGAAACTGGGTAAATTCTGAAAAGAATAATATCAAACACGTATATGTAGAATTGAAATAAGTTCGATTATGATGCTTTTCATAAAAATAATAATTTAAAATGATAATTACATAAAAATAATAATAATGCTTTTCAATAATCATGAAAAATAACTTTATAAAGCCCTTAATTCCCTCGAGCTGTCCAATCCAATAAAAAAACAATAAAAATTTCCCTCTTTTTGAATTTTTTAAAAAATTAAGTTTTAAGTAAGTAAATTATTAAAATTATTATTTAAATATTATTAAAATAGTAACTATAAATATTATTAATTAATTTATTAAAATTTCATATTTATTTATTTATTATGCACTATTTATTAAAACTTAAATATATCGGGGTTATCCAAAATTGTTTCCATTTGGGCCTCGCATCTACTAAGGCCCGCCCTGTAGTAAATCATTTGTTTAAACTATGTCCACGCTTCTAAACCAGTGGTGCGCAAACTATTTTCATTTCCGATCTCGTCACTTTGCGTAAAATTTTTTCCTGACCCGTCTCGGGGGGTCGCGACTACATTTTTTAAACAAAAGCCTTATATTTTTAATTATCAAATAAATTTCTTTTATTTTAGCGACCCACACAAATTTTCTCGGGACCCCCAGAAGGGTCGCGCCCACGGTTTGCGCACCATTGTTCTAAACGAGAGAGAGAGAGAAAAAAAAAGAAGAAATGAATGAAAATAATTTTTTTACATGACACTATCAGCACGTGCTTTTTTTTAACTTGATATTTAAAATAAAGCACCATGTCATTAATATAATACAACAATCATTCAACAAATAATATTTTTTGAATATCAAAAGAAGCTTAAATGGACATTCAATAAAAGTGTCCTTACCTTTCAAGAAAGTTATCAACACAAGGTACGGAAATCGAAATGGCGTTCTTCGACAGCAATACTCAACTGCAAACAGCGAAATCATCAGTTTACTAGTGATGAATGCAGTTCACTTCAGGACGAACGCAAAAAGTGAACGACTGTATCCGAGTACCGACTGTACCCGAGGCCAATGCTGTCTCGACAATAATTTCACGCATGTGTTTGTGTAGGAAGATCAGGCATGCGCAGAAAGAGCGGACAGTAAGTTCTTGTCCCAACAATATTAGCCTCGTGTATGAAAACAAATTCATATTTTGAAAGAGGAATGAGAAAGTGAAGTTGGTGACGACGACGTGCTATTAGATGTTACAAGACATGGACCTATAGTTACTTGACTCTATTAGGGACATTTATGTAGACAATGAACAGAACAGGTTCATAAAACAGGCTACTAAAAGAACACGGGTAAATGTCTATCACAATTTGAAGTTTAGAATAGCTTTTTAAGGGAACCCTAAATATCACAATTGTGCATAAGGGTTTCAATTGAAATTATATTCTCAGCGAAAAAGGTCACCGAAGGCGGCTAGTTTATATATAAAGCTAAAATAATATCTACAAATAATCAAGGGTATGTGTGTTGGCGCTCTACAGGGCAGACCGCTGGCCTAGAGCTACGAAATTTGGTACAAATTTACTTTGGAGGGTAGAAATAGTAACCCCGAAGCTCTTTTTGAAATTTTAATTAATTAAAAATTAAGCGAAATTTTGGCGTTTTTCTTTGATAATTTCCGAAAATATAATAGCACGAAAATAATTTTTGGATCATCTGAAAATTTAAAAAAATGTTTTTTTAATTATATCAATTAACTTGCAGTACAATTTTTTTCTTTAGTTTTAATAAATTTTTAAAAATATTTTAGGCATAATTTATAACAATATTTTTCCTTGTTGTAATGAAAGTAGATTTTGTTTCATTGTTTCATCAAACCTTTAAATCGCATATTTGTTCTCGTTTAAAAATATAGTATTAAAACTATCATCAATTTCTACATGCTGATTTACAAACAGATTATTTTGAAATGATTTTATTTTGATATATTTTTGGGGCTTCTTTTCATATTCTTATTTTGGGCACATTAATATTTCATGTTTCATTCTTTGGTATTTTTTTTCAATATTTTTTGGGGTTTGACTTTCATTTTTCAAATGTATTCTTAAATCGGATCTTATCAAATTTAATGGAATGGTGGGAATGCGCGCCTCGGAGCCCTTTTCTTTGAAATTTTAATTAATTAAAAATTAAGCTAAATATTTCGGCGTTTTTCTTTAATACACTCATGTCCATAAATTAAGGATAATGAAGTTCAGGCAAAGAAAGAGACAGAAGCAAAACAAATTTGACTTATTTGTAAAGTCTATTTATTAAACAAAAGGTAAAGAGCAAAACAGATGCTATATGTTTGACATAGTTAATAAAAATTGCGATTTTTACTCCCTGGAGCAAATTTCAAAAAAGAACCTATTTACAAAAAACAGTATAACATGGTTAGTATGATGGTTAATACGGAGTATGTCTCCCGGACGATGCAATACAGGCCTTACAACGCCTAGGCATGCTGAGTATCAAATTATCAATCTGATCTTGGGGAATATTACACCACTCATCAAGCAATGCCCTCCGAAGTTCCGGTAGACAGGTGGGAGGGGGTTGACGGGCTGCAATTCGTCGGCCAAGCATATCCCACACATGCTCTATTGGATTCAAGTCCGGTGAGTATGCTGGCCAATCCATACGGGGGATATCCTCCGATTGAAGGCATTCGTCTACAATGTTTGCACGGTGAGGACGGGCGTTGTCATCCATAAACAGAAATTCAGCACCCATGGCGCCCCGAAACAAACGTACATGTTGTTCCAGAATGACATCCCGATAGATGTGGCCTGTCATCGTTACACTCTGAACATGCAGGTTTCTGGAACCAAGAATAATTCCTCCCCAAACGAGCCATCCTGCACCACCGTAACGGTGTCGTTCAATGGTGTTCTCTTGGTGGTAACGGGTACCTGGCGCTCTCCATATGAAAGTCCGGCGAGAATCAGACTACAAACTAAACCTGGACTCGTCGGAAAACATCACACAAGACCACTGTTGCGGTGTCCATAATACATGCTCTCTACTCCAGGCTAATCGCAGGTGACAGTGAGTTGCGGTAAGTGGAATACATCTGACAGGCCTACGAGCATATAGACCAATGTGCCCTAAGCGTCTGTACACGGTCTGCCTTGAAACTGTCGTACCGGTAGCTGAAGAGAGCTGACGAGACAGGTCTGATGCTGTGCTCCGTCTTTTTCTTTTGGCAGTAACTGCCAAATACCGGTCCTCATTCGGCGTTGTAACTCGGGGGCGACCTGTGCTGTAACATCTACTCACATTACCATCATCTTGGAATCGTTGCCAAAGCCTGGAGATGACACTCTGGGCGATTCCAAGTTCCTCGGATACTTGCAGCTGGGTTGTACGTCCACATTCCAGTCGTCCGATAATTCTACCACGTAAAA
This sequence comes from Araneus ventricosus, assembly GCA_013235015.1. Classification (NCBI taxonomy): domain Eukaryota; kingdom Metazoa; phylum Arthropoda; class Arachnida; order Araneae; family Araneidae; genus Araneus; species Araneus ventricosus. Next base: position 10,420 of record BGPR01019072.1, on the reverse strand, counting down.
AATCATCCAAATGCTTCCTTTGTGCCGTAACTATGCGGTTATTGCACTGAAAGGCTTTTAAAGCGCTTGTGAACAATTTTACTTCTTTGCCACCATTCCTTATATACCCCTCTCTTACACTCTCGTCATTGTGACGTACTATCCGCGCCATCTGGTGGTTTCCTGTAATTTGCATATTCTTCTTCAAGATGTGTGTGATAATTCTACAGGTGAAATTTTTATTTTAGAGTTCAATTTCTGTGTGATTCTGAATTATCCTTAATTTATGGACATGAGTGTAAATTCCGAACATATTAAAGCACAAAATTATTTTTAAACCACCTGAAAGTGCAAAAAATTACCTTTTTAATGATATCCAGCCAGATATCGGAAGATAAAGAATCCCCGAGTCTACGAATTTTCCCCCACCCACCCCTCTATCGTCATTTCATCTCAATGATCTTAATGATGTCGCACGATTTTTTTTCTCTAATTTTAATAAATTTTAAAAACCATTTTTTTGGCATAATTTACAACAATACTTTTCATTGTTGCAACGCATTTCGAACCGTTTTCATTGTTTAAGCAAATATTTAATTGCGTGTTTCTCTTTCATTGTTGAAAGCTAAGAAAATGCCTTATTGGATTTTACTTTCTTCTTTTATTTGATCAATTTTTCTGTGAAATCTGTAAAGAAAGTCCTCAATATAGCAAGTATATAATGAAATAATACAGTAAACTGAAAAATTATCATTGAAATCGGAATTATCGTTATGTTGTAATTGTTTTTATAAGCGTGTTTTAAGCCAATTAGCATGACATTAACAATTAGCATGCTGTTGGATGTAAAATGTGCCGCGCCAATTTAATGTTCAAATGAAATGCGTATTTTATGTTAATGTAGACAAGAAACAGAACAAGCGCAAGGCTACGAAAAAAACGTGGGTTAAATGTCTACAGCATTTTGAAGTTTAAAACTACTTTGTCAACGGAGCCATGACTATAAAATTATGCACAAGAGATTCAGTTGAAATTTTATTTCCGGCGATCAAGCTGGTCGACGAAGGCGGCTAGTAATAAAGGAGAATGTGTGTCTGTCTGTGTGTTGGCTCTCTACAGGGCAGACCACTGAGCCTACAGCTACGAAATTTGGCATAAACATACTTTGGAGGGTGGGAATGTGCACTTTGGAGCCCTTTTTTTGAAATTTTAACTAATTAAAAAATTAAGCGAAATTTTGGCGTTTCCCCGTAATGACTTCCGAAAATATTACAGCACAAAAATCATTTTTAAACCATCTGAAAGTGCAAAAAAATTACCTTTCCAATGATATCAATTATGTTTCTGCACAATGTTTTCTCGATTTTTAATAAATACTTTTTGGTATAATTCACAACAATACTTTTCATTGTTGCAAACCGTTTTCATTGATTAAACAAATATTTAATTGCATATTTCTCAGTGTTGTAATCTGAGATAATATCCTAATACATTTTGCTTTCACATTTTATTTCATCAAAATTTTTGTGAAATCTGTAAACCAAGCTCTCTGAGATATAGCTTTGCTTACTTTCAGAAATATATTCAGCAAGCTGAATGTTTATGCTTGCTATGTTTTCATTCTTTTTTCATCATGTTTAATCCAGGTAACATGCCGCTAGCCATAAAATGTATTGCATCATTTTAATGTTAAAATCAAATGAATATTTTACAGGAGGAATAAGAAAGTGAAGATAGTGCTGACAACATGGAATTAGAGATTACATGACATGATCAGTTATTTGACTCCATTTGGAACATTTATGTAGACAATGAACAGAACAGGTTTGAATGCATAATAAATCTTTCTAAAGCTACTCATACAGTTTTCTGTACAGCACATAATTTGAATTAATTGTTCTAGTACCTTAACCTCTAAGTGACATAACCGTCTTTCCGCTTTTTTCTGTTTTGCATGTTCAGTTTAAAAGCAGATAATTCATATTGATATGCAAATTTTCTTAAACATCTATGGATAAAGTATTTTTAAAATTTAAAAGATATGATTAAATACAAAAAAAGTTTGGTTTATTCACTTTAAAGGCCATTTTTTTTAAACCTGAAAGCTACAAGATCAAAACAAGTGGGTGCTTGGAGGGTTAAATAAACAATCCAGGTGATTTAACCATTCAGAAATATTCTTGACAAAGAAAGAATTCAGCTGCATAATTGGTTCAGCCAAATGACAACAGTTCTGTTCTATCACTAACCAATATCATAACAACCAACATTATCGATTAATACACTTGTTTGAAATTGACTTCAAAAGTTTGTAAAACTATTTCTCAAGACCAATAAAGTTTGCATAAATAAATTTATCTAAGCTGATGAAAAGTAAATGCCAAATGTTTCCTGCCACACAATAATTTTTGAAGAGAGGGAAGGGAACCATATTTACTGATCTTTGAATTGTCACAACATCTCCATAAAATTATATGCTATACAATTCAAATTCCTTATGAACTTTTTTGTAACTAATAGAAAAGAAAGAAAAGTTTATGTATAGTGCTTGAAATCCCTTTTTTGATCAGAATTTAAACATAAAATCTTCAACTGCAACCTTTTTTTTTAATCACCATATAGATGCAACATAGCAAACTTCCATTTATATATAAAGCTAAAATAATATATTTCAACAATGTAATAACATAAACCAGTGGCGAATCCAGGGGAAGGGGCTATCGGGCTACAGCCCCCCCCCCTCCCCAGAGCCAAGCCAGAATTCTTGATTTTATTTAACATCATTACAACTGTTTTTTCTTAATTTCCCTCTTTAAAAAAATAATAAAAACATTTCAACATTACTTTCTGGCTTGACAGGCTCGAAAATTTTCAAAATTTTGTAGTCATTCTACTCGTACTTTTAGCTTTGACACGGTCAAAGACACTTTTTGGCTAGTTATTTCATTGTAATTTTTATTAAATTATCGAAAGTATTGTATTATTTTTTATGATTCCTATTGTAAGGTGAGTCAAGTATGTAAAGTTAAAGTGTTTTGGTTTAATTTAGCCTTGAGGTTTGACATTCATTACGACGATACAAAGTTTTTATGACCTCAGAACCCCCCCTCCCAGACCCGAATCCTAGATTCACCACTGACATAAGCTCAACCTATTCAAATAATGGGATGCAGCAGTGAAAAATATTTCAACCTTTGAAAATTCTGTTTCACACAGCTGGAGTGTTAATAATGCTAGAAATTAAATATTCGTTATAATTCCCAGCTTTTACATAAAGAATGAGTTGTTATAAAGTTCTATCATGAGGTTTATCATTTTGCAATAAATAAAGAAAGAATAGCAGTGTCAGCTAGAGATACAAAACATGTATTATGAAACAAGGCAAAAAAATTAGACTTCATTTTACAACATCTGGGTATCTTTATATATTCTACGAATCTACTGAAAATAAAAGGAAGCAATTTTCTTGAATATCTATATCTAATTTGAATAAATATAATTTTTGTGATCCATAAATGTGGCTAAAAATTAAATAAAATGCATATACTCATGAGTAGTATTGAAATTCAATAAATCAAAACAATAGTTAGTGGATCTTGTATATTTATTTGCAGTAAGAACATTACAAAGTGATTTATTTGTATATTTATTTGCAGTAAGAACATTACAAAGTGAAAATATAAATACTGAAAAAGACATGTCATGAAAAATTTGCTCACAAAATAAATATTGTCTTACCATTTTTGTAAGAAAATATTATTAAATTATCCCTTTCTAATTCAGTACGCCAAGTGAACACACATGTGCAACTTACAAAGCATTCTCATACTTTATATTAAAAAAAAAGGATCAAGATATAAAAACATATATATTTATGTATGCATTGCGTATGAAATGATCAAATGCAAATATATTGAAAAGCATCTTAGCTTATCATTAAAAATAAAAATAACACTTGCAAAATAAAAATAAGGAACAAAAGATGATAATGAAGTTTTTAATTAGAGACTGAGGATTTTTATCTAAGTAGGGAGAGTATTAAGATTTTAAATTTCTGCTTTGCAGTGAATACTAGTTTAATGTTTTCTGAAATAATTTCCATTAATATATTACACTGCATTGAAAATTACTTTAATTTATAAGAATAACAAAAGTTCCAATTCATCTAAAAATAATGAATAAAATTATGAGTTTTTCAAATAGTTTAAAAATTTAATACTTCCTTGTTAAAGCGGCCCCCCGAGCTTACTTGATGAATTTCACATTACGCCAAGAAGATCGCAGGTATGATTTTGCAATGATGACGATTTGCCTGTTGTTTATTGGGGCCACTATAACAAGGAAGTACCAAAAATTTACCTTAAACACAAATTATACAGTAAAGCACCGTTTATGTCTTTCAAGCGACTGACGTAAAACGAAGTATAAATGAAAAGATGTGTAATCGAAATTTTACTAAGCAACTTTGATTATAACAAATTTAATGCTGCTAATAAAATTCATAGTTGAATGAATGATGAAAATTCTTTTAGAAGTATTAATTTCAAAGTTTTTAAGATAGTACTAGAATAATACTACATAGTGTGGAAATCAATAATTAAATTTTAAAATTAAACATTTATCATAAAAGTGAGAAAAATCATAACTTTATTGCATATATTGAGTAGTAGTTATACATATCTTATACGATTTATGTGCAGGCAGGTAGGTGTTTAATTATTAAGAAAATCTTTCACCGTCATCTGATGTGCTTATTGTCTTTGAGTATTAAATGCATCATTTTGAATTAAATTAAGCTCATGCAATGTTTTTTCACTATTCTTTTGACAAAAGAAATAAGTTCAAAGTTTTTCAATTGAGTCCAATGCGCCTTTAAAGAAAGGTGCTTCATAATCACTTAAATTAGTACCAGACAACTTGTCTTCTATTAATTCATCAATTGTGAATAATTTCGAAGTCATGATATCTTAATCACAATTCACACACTAGAAAGGAAGACATTTTCACATTATAAAATGGAGGAAAACGACATATAAAAGAAGCACTTTATCATTACAATGAATACAAATGCATCGGGACTGTGATGAAACGACATATAAATGAGAAACATAAACAGCGTTTTACTGTAATTTTTTTTCTTTAAGTGGAGTATATGACTAATATAACAAGGTTTATTTAGGGCAGAGTGGGGTAAAACTGGATACCTTGATTTTGGTGTTGTTAATTCTCCTTCTTAGTGGATAAATTCTGAATTATATTCTACTAGTGAAGTAAAAAGAATGGTCATAGTAGCTATGTTGTTATTGAATTCACTTCGTCTGTGAAGGTTTATTTGTCTTATGACGTCAACTGTCCAATGTTCGTTTCTTTTTAAACTATCCCTACTTATTAACCATTACAATTATAGAAACTATTTTTAGTCCGGCTTATTATATGCTTACAAAGGATTTATATCCTATCAAACAATAAAGATTTAGTAAAACAATTGCATGGTTCCATTTTGTTTTTTATAACCACTGCACTCTGGACAAAACCGGGTACTTCTAGTGGGGTAAAACCGGGTACTAGGGGAAACTATGGATACCCGACCCAAGAGGATTTTCTTTGATTGTGGGATAGTTGGTAGTTTGTGAGGGCCATTCATATTTGACCTTTGAGTTAAATGATCTGATAAAAAGCATTTCCAATTTATTCTGATTTCTAATACTTCTTTTTTTTTGTGAAAATTTCAAATAATACAAAGAATTATTTTAGTCAAAATTTTAAAAAGAATTGAAATTTATTTATCCCATTATTTCCTCATTTGCAAATAAATGATTTTTATTCATTTTTTCTCATATAAAACTTAAAATGCATGAAAATATAAAATCTTTTGCTCGAAGTCTTTGCAATCGTTTGGTTTTATTTAACACATCGTCATTTCGACTGAGTTTGTCTCTTAGTTAGCTTGAATTTTAAAGACGAAAGAATAATGTAGAATATATTTTTCTTCTTTTCCTTTTGGATTGGATTATTTTTCTCCTTATGCTTTTGGATTCCGATAATAAAAATAGTAGGAGAACCCAGAAAGTCCATTAGGTTTTTACAATTTTTTGTTTTGTACAATATTTGTCAGATTCTTACATTTCATTCTGTTGCTATTTTGTTCTATTGTAATTTCCAAACCATTTTCATTTTGTTTCAATGCGCTAGTGACATTACTAGATTCTATCTTTCATTCCTACAGCTTTTATCACTAATTTAGATGCGAATTTGGGAAATATTTTAAAATTGATTGACTTTACTCTTAAATTGTCAACTATTGTAATTATTGTTAAATTTTTTTAAAAATCGCCTTTTTTCTTAAATTATCAACTATTATAACTATTGTATAATCTTAAGAAATTGTTCTATTATAAAATTGTCACATAAAATAAAAATTTATGCTACTTTTCCACTGAAAATCTAGATTTCCCTAATTTCCTATAGAGTTAACATGCGTAACCGGTTTTCCCCCACCAGGTGGTTTGACTTTTTTTACAAAAAAATCATTAGTACAAAAAGTAGTAAAACTATGACAATTCCTGAAAGATATATTGTACTTGGATAAATATTGAATATTTTAGTAAAAGTTGACAAGCTCAATGTTGAATAGTTTAGCTCCAACAGGCCTTCAAACCTTAGGCACCCGGTTTTACCCCACTTTCCTCTATAAAAGAATTTTAAACTATTAACTTACATATAAAAAAAAGCAACTATAAACCTACACTCTATTTTTCATGATTAAAATTCTTTTATAAATTGAATTTAACTACATTTAAACTTTCATAGTAAAATATATATTCAGTATAAACTTATTGGGGTAAAATGTGACCTTGCAGACATGTTGAATAAAAGCAACCTACTTTAAACTTGGAACAGAACTTCTAACAGCTTTCTATATACACAGATTAGTATTTAATATCACAGATTAGCATTCAATATTTGGTTCTACTGCTTTGGTTTGGTCTGTGATGTTCGCTATTAATCAACCATTACTTTTACTAAAAGATGTTGCCCTGTGGGAAAGCAAAAAAGGTCTGGAATATCACATTTTAAGCACATGAGTATTTCTGTAATCCCTGTTTGTAGAAGAAAAGGAAGTTTTAAAATTTTGCAACCAAAATCTTGGCATTTTACCAATCAAAAAGTCATTGTCGCATGCTTAAGTAAGATTTTTTTTTAAAAAAAAATTAGTTTGTCCAGGACAGGGAATTTTGATTTTTTTTTGAAGTGAAAATTTGTCAACAAAACATAATGAAAATTACATTGGTTCTTAGAGTCTTCTAGATCTGTTACTTTATTATCTACTAACTGTTTATTTTAATGTTTACAGGCCAAACAATGAAAGAGAATTAAATTAATGTTATTACTTTATGGAACTTATTTGGCTTTCCTTGTTCTATGAGTAATTATTAATTCAGGAAAATATACATGAACTATGTCCTAAAAATGATAGAAATTAAAATTTAATTTTAAGGGATATTAAAAAATTGAATAAAAAAAAATTTAACATTTAAATTATTTGACTGGATCAGTAATTTCCAAGAAAATTATTTTTGTTAAGCTGAGAAATTTTGGATTTGAAGAAATTGGATATGCATCATTCCACTGCTTTTACCTTCAACAAAAGAAAAGTGGAATTAAAAAATTTAGGAAATAAGAATTAGTCATTTGAAGACTATTGAATATTGTACACAGATGGATCTAATTTGTTGAAGGTTGAACTTAGAATGCAAATAATTAATAACATAAATTTCTTAATTATATTAAGTAGCAAAATCAAAATTAATTTCTGTTAAACTTAAGAACATGATGCTGCCACCAAACTTGAATTTTTTCAAGAGATAGCTCACCAAATTTGATATTAGCTTTAACATAATGTTTGGCAAACATTGCAACAATGTTCTTAAGTCTAGCCTCAACATCTTTTAAGTAGTGACATAAGTATTTCATATACTCATGATTTTACACCAATGCTTCATGAACTTTTTCCACTTGTAGGTAACCCATTTTTGGAAAAACTTTCCTGATCCCATTTGGAAAATATCTTATGGCCTCACTTTCCACGAAAAATTTTGTTGTGACCCAAAATTAAATAAAATGAAGCATTATTTAATGACAACTTAAAGGAAAATCCACTAACATAATTAATTCAAAATTGAGAAAAAAAAATTGAGTCAAGAATGTTTTCAGAACTATTTTTGCTACCAAATGTTAAAGAATCTGAAAGAAACACATCTAGCTATAATTTTGTAACCCTAATATGACCCTGCTAAGTGTAACAACTTACAGTTTAAGAAGTTCAGTGTTTTGTTCAATATAAATACACATACAATATAAATAAACATTTCCAGTTTTCTGTTTCCTTTTAAAAAAGAATTTACAATAACAGAAAGCCTATAATGCAACTCTTTTAACAAATGAACTATAATTTCAAAAATTAAGACAATGAAATTACATACAGACAAATATTTATAAATAAATCTAATGGAAAGTAGTTATCACATTTATTTACAATAAATGCAAATATATTATAAATAATTTAATAAAATTTGAAACATAACACTTTTTCCTCCTCCATATCACAGAACTATTCAACTTTAAATGCCTCACAAACAACTTTTTGATTAATTTGCTTTGAAACTTTCAAAAGCACAGTTTTAAAATGCTTTATAAATGTATCAATATCATCCTTCTGAACACCAATTGTAGCTGATGCAGTAAGGTAACCAACAAATTGTTCATCTGTATGAGAGCCCCAGTTTTTAAACTCGTAACCCCCAACTACCTTCGTATCACCAGGTGCAACTAAGCGAGCTCCCATTACAAACTTTGAAAACAGCATTGATCCTATTTCAGTAAAAATTTTATGATGCAGAGATTCAAACTGAGTAAATGCAAATGCAACTGATAAATGGTTACCAGGAATTTCAAGTACCTCGCCTCCAAATTCTTCAGAAATTTTCTGAAGTTCTGTTTTTAAATAAATAAAAAGTTCTTTTCTTTTCTGTAAATATTCTAAGTATCCTTTTTTACCAATGTTCAACAAAGTAATAAATAAATCCACGGAAGGAGTTGCAGAACCACGTCCTGGATACATTTTCCCAACACTATCAATAATTTTAGCATTGAAACTACAAATAATGGAGCCACCTACTGGAACCATAAAATTCTTATCAGTGCTTGAAACAAATAAATCAACACGACTTTTTGATGCTTGTTCGATTGTTTCCAAATATGCCTGGCACTGAAGTCCATATGCATTATTAACAACATGAGGAATATCGTAATTCTTACATAGTTTGGCTATTTCAATTAAATTATCAGGCACTTTTGGTGCAAAACTAGACACAGTGCTCAAAACACAAACAATTTTTTCAGGTCCTAGGGTTTTAATTTCATTTTCTATGTCTTCTACACATCCTATCAAACCTTTTCCAATATTCACATTTTTAATAATTTTAGGTGCAAGTCCAGAGGCTAGAATGCATTTAAAACATGACTTTTGATCTAATCGGGGCCAAATTACATATTTTGCTTCCGGTCTATTACTGTGCAACGTCCGGAGACACAAAAGAATGCTCATTCCTGTAGCTAAAGGAACTATAATGCACTTTTTTAAACTAGGTAAGCCAATTGATTTGAGTAGATCCAACACCATACAGTTCGAAAGCTGGCCAATTAAACTAGAACCTGCAGCTTTAGGTTGTATTTCAGTAATATCACCGGATCTTCCAATGCCATGCCCCATAAAATAATGCCGCCGCGCGACAATTTTGGAGGCAAATCTGGATTCCCTTTCGCCAACGCCGCAACTTCCTAAAAAATTATTACTATCCATCATGGAAATCTCGTGCAAGAACACTTCGATTTCTTCTTCACTCCATCCATCGTCAGGACAATTTTTATTATCCAGTAGTTTCAAAATTTTCCTTCGCCGGCTTTCAAAACACTGAACAGCTTGCTCCGAGTACTGACGAACGAAATGTTTAGTAGCTTTTAAGGTATGTGAATCCATTTTTGCGCACTTTGAAATGAAATCACAACAGGAGAGTTAACTCGCAAATAAGATAAAAAGAATCAGATGGTCACCGAGATAATAATTTCCCTCGCATTGAAAAATCTCAGGCCGTGAGAAAACAAATAAGGAAATCAGAAAATATAAACATAAAGGTATTTCAGTTCAGTTCATCTTATGTCCTTTTATAGTATCTAAAAGTATGAACTTAATATTTTGTTAACGATTACGTCGAGATTTCGTGCAAAATGTGTGTTTAGTTTCATAACAGCTTTGAATACTTCCTTTTAAAAATTTAATTCATATAAATCATATCACTAATTACTAGAAGAAATACTACAACGCAATCTTAGATCAATTTTATTTCATTTTTCCCCTTTCAAACTGTAACCATGTTCACCG
>BGPR01019071.1:5284-29847 GCA_013235015.1 Araneus ventricosus | reverse complement strand
TGCGCTCGATTATACGCATACCGTGATTTTCTACACTGGCGATTCAGTGCTCCAAGAAAATTCGCCAAGACAATAAAAGGTGTCAAGTGCTGTGAATTGATAACGAGTGCGCAAATTGTTTCAACTGTTCTTTTTAAAAACCCGAGACTAGCATTTTCGGACGATTTCACTAAGGAAAGGGGTGACTGGCAGTGTGTGAGATGAGCGCATTTCCGGAGTTCATTGTTAGGTCGTGACCTTCGACCGATAAGGCGTATTTTTTAGTTAGTCTTTTATTAGCTAGTCTTTGCAGCAATGCAATAAATGAAACTAAAAGATTTTTATACTAGCTGATCCCGCACAGAGCATCTGCGCTCGATTATACGCATACCGTGATTTTCTACGCTGGTGATTCAGTGCTCCAAGAAAATTCGCCAAGGCGATAAAAGGTGCCAAGTGGTGTGCGCATAACAAAAAAGTAGCCAAAATACATTGTTCACAATAGTAGTCTCCATGATGTTCACCTCAATTTGTGAATTGGCACGATTTTATCTTTTCTGACTGAAACTATTTTGGGGTTGATCTTAAAGTTCTCTGGCTCGCTTAACCCCATTTGCTTCATTTCTAACTGATCTCTTTTGAATCATTTCATCCAAAATTTCATTATGATGTAAGAAATACTGTGGATTCTTCATCTTAAACTCATTTTTTTCGAGAAAAAGCTATTTTACACCAGAACGAATGTAGTAACAGGCTATGACTATGAAGTTATGCCTAACATGGAGGAGGCTACCTGTTTAGTTTTGTAAACAAACCGAAAGTTGCCATCGGTAAAAGAGAAATTATACTCTTTTCTGTTCCACGTACTCTAGCGTTATATATATATATGTATATACAGATACTGTTAATTAAAATGTGGACATTTTTCACCTCATCTCTATTTTGGTGCAACCACCTCCGCCTGGAGCATGCGCAAAAGTGGGTAGGGTTTCCGTATCTGAGAACGATCAGTAACATGAGAGACGGCACCAGAGTTAGTTGTTGGATGCAAGCGTTAGCGAACGATAGCAGTTTATGCAGATTCATCATTGCTGATTGGCGCTGTCGTTTCGCTCGCTTGTATTTAACTCTCTTCCTCTGCGAAACCTTATCAGTTCCAGTTCACTTGTACCTGTCTGCGTGAGCGCCTGAGTGTTGCATCTTTTAAATCTTATTCATGTTTTTAATAAAGAAGAGTTTATGAATTGGACTTGCATTCAATTCCCAAGCCTTCAGTAGTGTTCAATGGATTCCTCCTCCGACGGCTCTAGCTTCATGGCTGTCCAGCAACTCCGCCATGCAGAGTGCCATGGTGTGTGATGGAATATTTGTGAACCTAATTTACAGTTTTTCCCACGCCGAAAAAAGCAATACATAAAAGAAGGTGTTTCTATTTGAAATCGTGCAGTGGTAACCGTAATCATGAGAGCTAGATTTTATTCTCCTCACTCTTGAAATCATACGTTGAAATACCTGAATGTCGAATTTCATTCGCATTCGTTAATTATTGTTGGCAGGCGCTTCTATATGAGAAAGCCCCTTAATGACAATCCTGTATTTAAAAATCTCTGTATATAAAACTCAACGTATATATGTTTGTTCCAGCATCACTTCCGAATGGCTTATCAATCTAATTTTGATGAAACTTGGTACACAGGTTCCTCATTATCCCGACTTGAAGTACTGCAGATGTAAATAAATCCTAGCCCTGTCCCTCGGGCATAGTCTCCAAAATACATGTATTTTGGGGACTTGCTTGACGATTTCGGTGGCTTGAGCGATTTTGATGAAATTTGGTACACAATTGTAAATACTCTAATACAATCTGTCTAAATACATATAGCAAATGGGACGGCTAACACAAACACTGATACGTCTGGGGAAATTTTGATGACACATGGTACGTATGTTTCTCACAGGCTGACTAAAAGTACTCTAGGGGTAAATAAACTCTAATCCAATTCCTCAGAGTAGGTTGGGGGAAAATCCTCAAAATACATGCAAACCCTTGGGCCGATTGACATTCTGTTGGATATGGCTAGAGTGATTTTGATTAATTTTGGGACATATTCTTCTAATTAGCCAACTAAAAATATTGTTGGTATAAAAAAAGCCAACATTATCTCTGAGGTTAGGATGGGACAAAGTCGTTTAAATGCATTCGGCAAACGGACTATTGAGATGAAATTTGATACAGTGGGGGAAATTTGATGAAACTTGATACACATTTTCCTCATAGGCAAAATAAAATCATTCTAGTCGTAGATAAACACCCATCCAAAACCTCAGACAGAGTGGAGCAGAGATGTAGGCCGAATGACAGGAAATTCGATACTACAGGAGCGTTTTGATGAAAGTTGGAAAGCACGTTCCTCATTAATCGACATGAAGTACTATTGGGGTAAATAAGGCCTAATCCAGTCCTTCAGTGTAGTTTGGGGCAATGTCTCCAGGATATAGGTAAAAAATGTACTGATCAAAATGAAACTTAATTCGTAGGTTTCAATAATGTCGAACTAAAAATATGGTGGGGTTAAATCATTTTTAGTCAACCCTTTACGATGATAACTACCTATAAGACATGTAGAAATGCTTATTTGGAACGGCTGGGACGATTTTGTCGAAGCATGTTTCATTAGTTGATTTAGGCACTTTAATTGTTGAAATTTTAGTTGAAAAATGACATACATATTGATCAACAGCAACAAACATACTGTATTGAGACATGGGCCAAATCTCGCACTCTTCTGGTTTGGGTGAAGGTGAGTTATAGGAAGACATATATGAAATGGACCAACTAGCACGAAAGTTTTATGTCCTGGATTTCTGAAATAATAAGTTGCCCTTATGGTCGTGGATGAATGAAAAAGTTTCCTGATTCCAATTAGTGTTATATCCTCCGGCCATAAACCTATTCCGAAAAACGTTAAACTCTAACGCTCGCTAAAATAAAAGATAACGCAATGAAAGAAACTATAAGAAAGGTTTAAGGTAATTTATTTCACAAAACACAACTATATATATCAACGGCAAAAGACTGTTGCCATATCGTAGAACAGAACTAAAACAAAACAGAACAACTAAAAATGCAAATTACAAAAGGCTCCAGCACAAAATTACAATAGAAGTCCGAAGATCTTAATCGGGTTCGAAATAGTAGATCGGGCTCTAACATGGTACATTTCTCACTGCGTCACACCCTCAAAAATTGACTAACAATGCGAGAATAAATAATAATAATACTCTATATTAGGATTTATGATAAATGAAAGAAAGTTTTTGTATTATTAAATTACGAATTACTTCGTAAAATGTGTAGAAATATTTCTGCAAAAAAGTAATATTAATAAACATTATGTTATTTGTAAAATATTGTTCGGTTTCCTTTCTTCCTAATGATTTTCACCTGAATAAAACCTGCAACTCTGCTAGTAATTGATATATTTAAGCATCAGAAAAATCTAATATGTGAAATAAAATTCATTTAAAACGAATCTTGTTTATTTTCATAAAGTTATTTTTTTCTTAGACCTAAGATATACAGAAACATGCATTATGCCATTTTTAAGATTTGTGCTTGTTAGCTTGAATTGGTATGGGCTAAAATAATCACCTCCTCATCTAGTTTCCTTAAAAAATAAACAGTATTGTCATTAATTCAAAGCAATGATAAATGTATTTTGTCAAATTTTTCTTCAAAAGAAAAAGTTTTAGTGGCGATTAAATATTTCCTTAACGTATTTTGCGTTCTACCAGTATACAAAATTTATAATGCAAAAGAAAACTAACTCGTTCCAAAATTTTTTTTAAAAACCTCAAAATAAATTGATTTGAAGTCAGAATTTTAATTTTGTTCGAGAAAAGAACTTTATTTGAGGAAACAAACCCATTTTAGAATCAGAAAGAGAAGAGAGAGCTACAGCTTAATTTTATTAGATTCGAAAAATATGTATCGTAAAAGAATTTGGCTTTTGGTTTCCAATATTAAAATCTCTGCTAATGAGAAAATGTTTCCCATTGCACTGAATTCGCTTTTCCATGTTTTACATTTCCTCCTCACAATTAATCTTCCGTCTTTGTTTGTTGGAAGCATTCATAAAAAACATCCCGGGGCTTTAATGAAAACCGCGAGCGGAGTTTCCTGTTTAAAAATGATTTCTCCAGAAATTATTTTGCTCGCTTTTGATCGAATACTTTGTTTGCGAGCTCATTTATTTTGCTTAGCTTTATCTAAATGCTAAACGCAGTAAATGAGCTTTAGGCCATCGCAACTTTAATTCGTTTTCCTTCTTCTGCATTTTGATTCAGTGTTTTATTGTGTTTGTACATATACTAGGTTGAGAATGAAACGAATTGAATTGTTAAAGAAAAAAATCGCGAGATTTGGAAAAGTATTGCAACGAAACAGCAGTGATGAATTAAATCTTACTATTAAAAATGCTAAGATTAATTTCAAATTCTTTACAGTTATTTTCTTTCATTTTTAATATTATTAATATTTTAAACTAAACCGAGAAAAATACTTAAGTGTATAGCAGGGTCTCGCAGTCTTTTTTAATTTCGTACCCACATAGATAAGAATCATATATGCCGTCATCGAGGTTTATTTATTTTCTTTTGCTTTATTTAAATACTAAATGCGATGAACAAGATCAGACTTCTGCAACGTGAATTAATTTCCCGTCTATATTTTGCCTTAAGGTTTTATTGTACCGCGAGCGGAGTTTTTTCTTTAAAAACACTTCTCCAGAAACTATTTTGTTCGCTTTTGATCGAATAATTTGTTTACATGCTTATTTGTTTTGCTTATCTTTATTTAAATGCTAAACGCGATGAACCAGCATCAGACTGCTACAACTTAAATTCATTTTCCTTCTATATTTTGCATTAATGTTTTATTGTACTTTATTGCACTTTTATGTTGAGAACGAAAAGAATTGAAATGATTTCTGAAAAGAATAAGAAGTTGTTGAAATATGTGTTCCGAATTTTATCCAATATTTGTTTAGATTTGTCTTAAATTTTTCTTCGTCGAAAATTTAATTATTACTTCTTGGTTTTAAATTATTTTCTGCTTTTAATTGACTTTCACCCTTTCAATGCTCCCGTATCTCTAGCCTGAGGAGTAAGAGTTTTGGTTTCGAAACCAGAAATTCGCGGTTTCGAGATCGATCTCGTGGAAGATGTGATGTATATCCGCTTTGTGTACTTTAAAATCTTCCAAGGTTTAGAGACCTCCCGTTGGTGTGGTGTAGAAGTTCGGCGAGGAGATTACCGGCCAAAATGTCGTCCTCATCATCTGACCTTGGTTCAAAATTACGAGGTTCGCCAAGAAACAGACCTCGTATTAACGGGACATCTATCTAACTAAATTAAAAATGCTAAGGATTTTTTTCTCTGTTATAATAAAGGATTCAAAATTTTTCACATGTTTATCATCTCTCTATATATAAAAGAGGAAAGTATGAGTGTGTGTTCATTTTTTGGTTCTTTATGCACGCCCACACCATTGGACTTACGGCGACCAAATTTGGCACAGTGATAGATTAGCACAAGAGAGAGATAACCCCTTAAAAATTATTTTAAAATTCCTATAAAATTTTGATTTATTTAATTAAATAACGAAAACTAAATTTATTTTTAGACGTTTTTCGCCAATAACTTCTGAAATACTTATCGTACGAAAATTAGTTTTACAACATCTTAAAGAGCAAAAGATTATGTTTTTAATGATACTAATTTAATAGTTGTGCAATGTTTTCTCCAGTTTTAATAAACGTTTCAGAATTCATTTTAAACTCAATTTCTAACATTGCTTCTTATTGTTATAAAATAAAATCCAAACTAATTTATTGTTTCATCAAATCCTTTATTCACGTGTTTCTACCACTGTTAAAGTTATGATAAGAAAATACTGCTTTCTTTGGTCGTTGACTCAAAGATAGACTTTTTTCTTCCGCTATTATTTTGTAGCATGCACTTAACTTACGTTTTTATTTCGTAGCTTTTAACATGCCTTCAAATATCCATTGACGTTAGTTTAGTTACTATGTGATGTTTCGTTTAAATTTCACAAATTTTTAAATGATCCTAATCGGTGTGCAGCGGCGTAATTTCATAAATTTTTGAATAATCTTAATCGGTGTGCAACGGCGTAATTTCACACATTTTTGAATGATCCTAATTGGTGTGCAACGGCGTAATTTCACAAATTTTTGAAAGATCCTAATCAGTGTGCAGCGGCGTAGCGACCGGAGAGTAAGGGAAATATAGATGCCGCAGATGCCAGTTTTAGGGGCGCCATGGAGACAAAACATTACTGCATTTATGCCAGTTTTTAAAGCAAAATATGATTAGGGGGCGTAAAAATAATCCCAGACCCCGAGGGCCATTTGCGCTTGCTAAACAAATGACGACCGAGGTAAAAAAAATCATATTCCCTGGACGCCACTTACCCACGCTGCGCCACTGAGCATGTTGACAAAACGTTAATAAGTTTGCGCCACTTTTTAAAGTCAAATACAATAAAGAGTCGAAAAATACCTGTTTACCTGAGTCGAAAAAGCGCTGTTTAAGCAAGTTAATCCTCTTATGATAAAGGAAGGGGAGGAGAAAAAATCATAGTATGACCCGAGCGCCACTTACCCTCGCTACGCCACTGTCAGTATGTAAATCATTAAAGATTAACCCAGTCCCGTTCCTACCGAAGGGAGAGGGCCTAAGGAGAAAAAGAAGGAATAGTGCTTCCGGTCAGACACACAAACAACATAAAGAAGTGAACGGGGGCATAAAAAGCATGATATGATAAAAGACATGATATGAAGTATTTCTGTTGTTAGTTTACCTGGCGAAAGGGTAAGAGACACAGGAGAGGGCAAAAGAAAATTAACGAAAGTCGTTACAGTGTAAAACTGTTTAATTAAATTTAAAGTGTTGTAAGTACTTAGACTTGAAAATATGTCTACCTCGAGCAACGCCGGATATATAAATATAGTAGAATCGGAAAAAAATAGCTAGTTATGTATAAGACAAAACTGTGCATGTAATAAGCATTTAGTTGTTTATTTTTTTATATGCAAGAATAAAAAGAAATGCTGTTGTGGCGCCTTGCCTTAATTTTCTGGTTTCAGGCCATGTCTAAATTGAGTCTCAGTTATTCCATGCAATTTCGAGAGTATTATTATTAAATATTGATTTAGGTGGATTATATTATGCTATATTTAGCATTGCATATAAATAGCAGAGCGCTTCTTTGCAAAAGTATTTGGCTTATTCGCAAGCTCATAAAGTGGCCCCATCGTAGTTTCAAAAATGGATATTAATCTGACTAAACTAAATTGGTTTCTCCAGGACATTACAACTTGTTATTTGATGCCGAGTTATTTCTTAGATGCCACAGACAATCTATTTAAAGAAAAATCACGTTGTCACATGAAAATATTTTCTTCTTTTTATATTTGTTAGCAAAAGCTTTTTAAGAATTAAGAATAAAACAGCTTTATTTATAAGAATTAGATTCGTCAGCAAAAGTTTTTTAAAAATTTGAAGAAAGCTTTTTAAGAATAAGAATAAAATAACTTTACTTCTTATTATTAGATTTGTTAGTCAACAAAAGCTCCTCAAAAACTTGAAGAAAACTTTTTAAGAATTAAGAACAAAATAGTTTTGCTTTCTAAAATTATTATATTTCGCAGCAAAATCTTTTTAACCGCTTAACTTACCAGCCCGTGAATACTCGTGCATCGAATTATCGCATTTTTGGTTTTAAAACTAAAATTTAATCATTAATTATCTTTATAATTTTACACAAAAATTACCTAGAATCCATAAGCATCTCAAATATTATATGCCTTATGAGATGAATGAAAACGACAACCGCTTTCCAAAACAGAAGGGAGCATCTTATTAGATAGCAAAGAAAATTATTAAGTTAAGTGGTTAAGAATTAGAAGGAAGCCTTTTAAGAATTAAGAGCAAAATAGTTTTGCTTGCTATAATTATTAGATTTGTCAGTAGAAGCTTTTTAAAAATTTGAAGAAATTTCAGAATTAAGGAAAAAATTAATTAGAATTAAGAAAAGATTTCAGAATTAAGAAAAAAATAGTTTTACTTTTTAAAATTAATCAATTTGTCAGCAAAAGCGTTTTAAGAATTTGGCTATCTGAAGAATTGGCATTTGATTTATTGATGCTTTTATAAAATGCCTTGTTTTGAATTCAAGTTTCATGTCTTGTATTGTTATATCTCGTGCAGAATTCTATTTCATGTATCCCATGTATTTAAGCAATTTTCTAAAAGTTATGAAAGCAAATATATTTGTCTAAGCTTAGATAGTGGTTTCATTTTTTTATTAGAAAGAGTGGTTACATAATACCTTTCGAAGTTTACAAACTTTTTTAATCTAAGAAGTTTACATTTCTACTGAAGTTATTTTTCAAGCGAACTGGAGAATCCCTTGAGGTATAGAATGTAAACAATTTTTTATTACGTATGTTCAGAATTGAACTTGTTGCTATGGCAACTTTTTCATTCCCATAACTGGCTTTGAAAATACTTTAAAGGTTAGCATGGTTAAAGCCTAGACTTTTCCAACTGGATACTTCGAAGAAATACTTTTCCAAGAAGGTTGCTCTCTTCTTCCTATCGGTAGCTGACGTATCATGTTTATTAAACTACAGACAGAATAAAGGGATATTTTGTGACTGGCACTTTTATAAAATGTTTAAATATTTTCCTCTCACAAGTCTGTCATAACATATCTTTGTTTTCAGCAAACATGGTATTGAAATATTTATATATGTCTGAAAATATTTTAATTATACAATAAAGAAATTGCAGAAGAACCAGAAGAATTAAATAATACCAATAACAATATACCTTTTGCGCACAACGCAGCAGCATCCAATTATTGCATTAACAATATTGTCTATAATCAACTAACCAATTAAGATACAACCAAACAATAAAAATCATGCTTCAATAAAAATTATAACACATTAAGATTAAACAAATAAAATGGAAAAAATGAAAGGCAACTCGAATGGCGAACTTTTTCAAAGTGCCACTCGCCTGCGGAGTTCTAAAATGGATAAATTTTCTGTCAAGGGAATGAATTAATAGTCAAATAATATTCCCTCTGTGGCCTGAATTTATCCAATAATTGAAATAATGTAGGAAAAAACCTTTCTTAAATAAAAAAAAACTTCAGAAAGTCTTCTTTAACAAATCCAATAAAGAAAAAGAAGATAAAATTAACATTACCTTCTTCCAAAAATACCAATAAAAACAAAGCCATCGAAACAAATACGAAACAAAGGATATTAAGTCTAGAAGCTAGTAAACCTAGCTCCATCTATTGAGAAAAATTCGTAGTAAATTAATAGAAATTTAGAAGCTCTTCAATCCTTTTTTAATATAATAAATATATCAAAATATTTGTCATATATATTGTCTTCTTTGTAGTTTCATAGTTGTTTCTTTTGAATTAGAATAAATTGTGAAATGTTTTTTGCTTTTAAACGTATCCATAGGTATTTTTGACTGATATTAACGATCGAAGGATTTGGGCGGTGGTGAGAGTTGACGTGCCTTTGTTCATCAATCATAATAAGTTTTTTTTTATTAATGAACAAGTGTCCAGTTAAGTAGCGGACGATACCGAGGTGGAAATGCGATTGGGAAAATATCTTGGTTCAATTTATCTATGGTATATTGTTAAGTATGGGTTGAAAGCTCGTTTTTGCTCATACGAAATGTTAACTATGGGTTGAAACAATTTCTAATATCTCACACAATTAGTGGCCTTACTTTAAATGCTGTGACTTTATTACTTTAAAAATCTATTTATTTATTTCAGTTAGGTTGTAACATTTGTTATTGTTATTAAACTTACGTGGTCTATTTCGTCTTGTTTTGAAAATGATTTTTTTTTTCTTCTATTTAATGAATTTCCTATTTTTCGTAAAATGGATTATTGTAAGTATTTGTATACAAATTATTTATTCTCCTTCAAAATTGAAATCTCAAACAAATCAGAAACAAAATCCCTCTGCAAAATTGAATCAAGAAGAGGGAAAGCAGGATTTTTCTATAATACTAAAAGTCTTTACAGTTTCTTTTGAAGATTATAAATATTTGTGTTAGAAAAGAAAATCCTGGTAACCCTAATTATTTTTCATAGAAATGACAACATCCTAAATATAAAGCGTAGTGGAAAATGATAAAAAGAGTTTTCAAAAACCAGACTTTTAGTACTGTACATGTACTTTTAGTACTGTAAAATGTAGAAAATAATTTTCTTCTGATCGCATTCATAATATATTTTAATTTTTAATGAATGTTAAGAAACTTTCTTTCTAATTATGTTTTATTGAGGCTTAACTTCATTATCATGTTGTTTTCAGTGCCTCACGCTTTTCAAAATTTTGCTTAGAATGTTATTTCTAATAAAAAAAAGTTATTTTCAACTTTTTAATACACCAATGAAACCAAGTTTTTATTTTTTTTTCTACCTTTGATCTTCAATATATTTCATAAGTGTACATTTTATAATTCATTATTATATATTTCATAATTTATTATTTTCATTATATCAATTTTTCTCAAATTCGCAGCCAGATAATGCATCGTATGGACGAGTTTCCTGATTTGTTTACTTACATTCAAAACCAAGCTTGTATGTTGGACTTCCGCTTTGAAGATTCATTGATTTAGCATTAAAACCGGAATTACGCAGTACAGGCACTTAACTGTAAACAAACAAAGCAGAAAACTCGTCCATATCGAATTAAAATTAAATTAAGTGATAAATTGTTAATTTAGTTTTGAAAATATTGTAAAACTATACTGTTATCAGGAAGACACAATTGCACAGAATTTTAGAACTGGATCTCATTAGGAAATGGCTGAAAATTCGACTACAAAATTCCGCTTTTAGAAAATGAAAGAATTCTAGCCAAATAAAAGCACGTTAAAAAGGCTAACTATTTCGAATGATAATTTTTGTCTTACTTTCATTCATGCCTTTTAACGAGATTTATTAAAAGAAAATAAATACATCTTCGATTGAAAAATTTTATAACTTTTAACAGCTCTGGTAATGTATTTTCTTTGCAATAAACATATCCTTAAAATAATAAAAACTTCCACCTTTTCTCCAAAGTAGAAAATAATGAAAATCTTGAGTTTATTAGTGTATTAAAAAGTTGAAAATTACTTTTTTTAATTAGAAATAACACTGTAAGCAAAACGAATTATATAAATCTATTGCCTTTCTAATACTACCAATGACTTTGGCATAAAAACTACACGTTTCAGAACGACTCGGATATTAAAATGAAATTGATCGAAAATTTAATTTATTAATAAACAAATCGCAGTTGCAAATCTGTTTCAATATATCTTTTTAAACACGAGAACAAATCTCTTTTGAGCTGATGGAATATTCAGAGAACGAACACAAATAGAATTTCCTCGACGGTAGAAAGGAATATTATTTCTGTCTTTGATTTGCATTCATATTAAAATCAGAGGGAAAAAGATTTGTTTTTATCTTTCGGCCATTTCCTTGTCACATCAAAATCACATGCATGCAGAGGCTAAAAAGGAATTCACCGGTTCTTTTCCATAGAAATCACGTCTGGGACGATATTGTTTTCTTTTTCTTGCAGCGGAATTTCCATATCGGCGGATTATTTCATGCTTCGGCGCATGCATAATATATAAATATTTGATGATGTGAGTCGTTTAGCGGTTTGTTTCTGTATCGTTTTTACAGAAATTGATATTTCAGTTGTAAGCTTTACAATAGGTTTTTGTTACTTCCTCATATACGAAATATATAAGCAGAAATTATTCTAATTACAAAAAAAAGAAAAAATTCGAACTCGAGAATTTTAGTTAACCCGTCAGCACACGCACGGGGTCTTCTTGACCTCAACCTTTCTCTTTTATTAAGAAATTCTAGAAACTTGCCCCTATTACTTTCTGCACCTTCATGGGAAATCTAGAACAAGAATATAAGAGCAGCAGAAACCGGTGAAACGGGGTATCTCATTTTTTACTGGGGGTATTGGGGTCAAATTGACCCGTGCGTGTGCTAGCGTTTCAGATTCTTTTATCGTTATGGCTATGGTAGCGCACGAACGTGCTCAGCTGAGAAGAAAAGAACACAGAAAAGGAATGGAAAGAAGGAGGAAAGTTCAATGTTCCTTGTTCTTATTAAACATCGCATTTGTGTCTCAAATACAAGTTATTTGAACGAAAAATATTCTTATACTCTGACCATATTTCATTTTTGTACAAATAGCCAATAAAATAAGGAGTAAATGGACAATAATTTGGGGTCAGAATGACCCCGCGTTTGTGCTAATGTTCCAAAAATTGGGTGCGTGTTCCTCAGGGTTAAATTAACGTCCCGTTTTGAAGCAATACGGGTACTATTTTGGGACGGACCTCGTTGTTCAGAGCTACGGTCAGTTGACGAGGACAACACCTGAGCTGGTAACCCATCTCCAAATTTCCGTACCACACTAGCGTCCTGTTACTAGGCCTTACACCCGATTGGGCCGGACGGAATTGGTGTAGTGTAACACACCAGTAGGAGGACGTTTGACCCACTACGTATAATTTAACAAGCAAGAGACTGAGATTTTCGATGGAATCTGGTTTTGAACCTGGAACCCTCCAGTCCCGAAGCCTGACCTGTCGGTCCATCACTAGGCTACCGCGGCGCACGAGAATTTAATGAATCACTTTAGACCTCTCAAAGTCCTAAAAATCAATTTTTGGAATTACGTTTGTCTGTCTTTCCGCATTTATTTGAACAGGATAACTCGCGGAATGAAATTATGGAGTCCTCACACTATAATTGTAGATCAAATCGCGGAATGAAATCATGGAGTCTTCCCACTAAAATTGGAGATCTTGTTCAAATCGCGGAATGAAATTATGGAGTCTTCGCACTAAAATTGTAGACCTCGTTTAAATCTGGACAAAATCCATCAAGGGGAAGTCTGTCCATCCGTAGTAGTGATGGCGAACATGATTAGTGAAATATAGAACGAGCTAGATCGATGAAAGTTTGCACATAGTTTAGTCACCAGAAGTGTAAATGTTATTTAGTCTTGATTGCGGCGCCTTTCCCCAAGTGGGTGGGTTCCCCAAGAGAGAAACTCCTCCAATCCAAGGGAAAACGCTGTTCACAGCTGGACGTAAAAAAGCGGTTCTCCTCTATTAGGCAGGAGACGGAATGCTCATCTCCTATTTAAGCGAAGTCTTTTAAAGAGCTGTACTTGTATCTCCTATCAAGCGAGGTCGTATAGAATTATAAATGTGGTTTATTTCCACTGCTTGATTACTATATCATTAATTACTTTTTAGTCACAGTCTATCTTTCTTTAAACCTATGTTGAGTTTCACGACAAAATGATTAAAAAAAGAAAGATTTAAAATAATTTAAAGAAAAAACAAAATTAACGACATACGATTGAAATAAGCCAAGGAAAAAAGATCCATCTGGAGAAACGTCATCGGAAGCCAAACTCCATTTTGGATGCTAATTGGAATAGGTTTTCTGTAGAGGAAAATGACTTTAAGGTCAAAATTAAAATTTTCCTCTGTGACCTGAACCTATCCCGGAAATTGGAAATAAAAAAAGGAAAAACACATTATACAAGATAGAAATCAAAACAGTCTTTACCAATAATGTCTACCAATCGTCATCATAGCGAAAAAACAGACGCTGACCAAAATAAAGGATGTTTTGTCTATAGGCATGAGCACCATCTAGTCAGAGACCCACTAACTAAAAAAACTAAGAACTCTTTTGTTATTTTATAATTTTTATATTGTTTTTTATATTTTATAATTTTTATATTGTTTTTATATTTTATAATTTTTATATTGTTTTTTATATTTTATAATTTATTTTTTTACTTTTTATATTCAAAGAAATTCACAGGGTGGAAAAGTTATTCCCAGAATAAAGGAAGTATTTATAGAGAATTGAGCTCCTAGCTTCATCTATAGAGAGAAACACTAATTAAAAAGGAAATCCAACAAATAAATAAATTTTTCAGTTCTTATTTTTTAGAAATATAATTAAAGAAATTTTCAGGGTAGCCGTTTAATTTTAAATTAGTATTTAAATTGTCAATAGCTGTGAGAAAAAGACATATAGTCCATGCCCATTTTTAATTTATCTGAGTTATCGCATCCAGATGTGTATGAGAATTTGAAACAAATCATTCACCACGTTAACTGTCCGTCGGTCTGCTTAATCATGTGTGTGTGACTTTATACGTTGGTGTATTTTTAACCCTTTAAAGGACAATTTTCTTCGGGTAGCGGTATAATAAAATAACTTTGGGATTGAGATTATTTGAAGGAAATTAATTAATTTAGCTTATTGGGCGACATACATTTTTGTTAATTAATAATTAATTATCAAGACACTTTCTTTAGGTTTCAGATAAGAAACTGGAACATCTAGGGGTTTTTTTTTCATCGAAAAAGTTGGCGAGAACTCACGCCAACCTTAAAAATTGCATTTAAAAGTTGATGAATTTGGTGGGAAGTATACTTCGAAGTATTAAAATGTCGTTAAATGTAGTTTAGATCTAGAGCATAGAGCGATTTTGTCTAGGAATGCAACTTTGGTGGAGTTTGCTCCTAAACCTATGGATTGCGAGGTTCTTTGTGAGGGCCACTGGAGTTATTGATTGGTACCTGACCTCTTCCACTCTGAGAATTTCCCCGAGTTTTTCTTGCACAAAAAACATTTACCCACCGACTTTTTAAAGGCGTAACACCCTTTAGGGTAGGATGGGTCGGTGTGAGTCTCTACTACTACTACTCAAGCGTATGTGAATGCAATAACTCAAACATGCAATAAGCTACAATAAATCACCTAACACAAAGAAATTCTTTAAAAATTACAATTGAACAAGGATGAAGAAGTTAAAAGATCCACCACAGATGAACTTTCTCAAGGTGCCACTCATCTGCGGGGATTCTAAAATATAACAACAGAAATACTTTTCTGTGTGGGATTCCGACAAAAGTCAAGAAAGAAGGTCACATGGCCTTCCAGTAAAATTCTCTTTGGCGATTTTTTTTTACTTTTGTCGGAATCCCACACAGAAAAGTATTTCTGTTGTTATATTTTAGAATCCCCGCAGATGAGTGGCACCTTGAGAAAGTTCATCTGTGGTGGATCTTTTAACTTCTTCATCCTTGTCCAATTTTAATTTTTAAACAATTTCATTGTGTGAGGTGATTTATTGTATATTCATTGTTATCTTGGTTGCTTGCAGCATTTTAGCGCGCTCCGGATGCTTTGTTTGTTTTGTTTCTTATTTTAAAATTGTTCTTACTGATTTTTGTTTCTACGTTAAATGTCTATTTTTATTTGTTTATTATGCAATAAGCTACATGAACTGCATTCAGTATATGGTTTTGATATCAAAATTTTAGAATTTTGGAAGAAATCAGTCAAAGGATAGACTATTTGTCGATCCATTCGTCCATCCCCGTACATATGCACACGATAACTTGAAAATTCAACTCACGAAATGCGTACAATTTAGCAAGGTTTCGTGACCAGAATTTTAGACGTGGATAAAATTTTTAACCAAATCCATCATGGATTGATTGCCTGTCGGTATGTCCATTCGTGTTTAGGTAAGCAATAACTCATAACTTCAAGAAGCTAGATGAATGACTTTTAGTAGGTGATCCTTACATCAAAATTGTAGATAAGTGTCAAATTTTTGACTAAATCCGTCAAAAGGTGGATGACCAGTCTGTCTGTTTGTCTGTGAGTGTGAGAAAACAATAACTCAAAAACGCAATGTACAAGAAGAAAGAAACTGCGTTGTGGACATCAAACTTGAAGATAAGCATCTGAGTTTCAACCAAATTGGTTTTAAGTTTAGTTATTTTAACGTCCCGTTTGAAGTAACACGAGGGCTATGCCATTTTGGGCCGGACATCGTAATTTTGAACCGCAGTCAGACGAAGAGAACGACGCCTCAGCTGTCACCCTCTCTCCAAACTTCCGCACCACACCAACGGGAGGACGTTTGACTCCCTATGTATGATTTAACATGCAACAGCAGATCTTTAACCCTTTCAAGGGCCATTTTTTTCTAGTAATGGTATAATAAAATAACTTTGGGGTTGAGATTAATTTCAGAAAAGACATACATTTAGCTTATTGGATTACTTTTTTTTGTTAATTAATTTACAAATTAATAATTAATTAAAAAGTCAAGACACTTTGTCACAGTTTGAGCTAAGAAATTGGTACGTCTAGGATTTCCTTTTATCGAAACATTTGTTGAAAACTTTAAAATAGCCTACCTTGTACGTTTAAAAATTGATGAATTAGGTGGGAAGTATACTTCCCACCGCCTTTGGAAGGGTTAATGAAATCGTGTTTCGAACCTTGAACCCTAAGGCCCTGAAGACGAGACCACTAGGCTACCTCGGCCTCAACCAAATAGGTCGAAGGGAAGATGTACTATTCCAAAATGAATAGTTGTTTTTCTTCACTGTAAAACGAAACTAAACACAAAGCGTACCATAATGTGAAAGTATAAGAGAAAGTCAAGGGAAAATACAGCAAAACGGCAGTACTTCAATTTTCCCTCTAAGTCTCAAATTCGAATAAAAATTATTTTCTTCACCCCCATTTCCGCCCCGACAGCTCTGCCGCTACTCCCAAGTCGGTTCCATTGTGGTTAGTATATTCGGAAACATCCTAACTACCATGACCCTGACAGCCGAATTAAGCAATTGCAAATTCTTATGCTGTAGTAAAAGTTAGGGGATTTTAATTTAATTCCGGTTCAGTTAAAATTATTTCATACATTTCTAGTGAATATATTGACTATCTCAGTTATAATGTGCAAAAATTCTGTCTTCATTTGATTTGAGAACTATATATTATATTCGGATTCTATTTCCTCTAAGAAACCATTTAACTTTTCTTCATGCTGTTTCCTATCAAAGAACGAAAAACTGTCTAAATTGTCACTTCCGCTTGGACATTCTTCGCATCGACCAATCTTCAGACGGATCTGAAAAAGTGTCAAAATTGTTCCAGCTTGTCATTTTACCCGGACAACGACGGGCCCGACGGGGCGAACTATGTGTCTTACCCTCGGATGAGCTGAAACTGCTTTTTAACATGGAATATATTTTATAGATGAGAAAATATGTTGATGGAGAGGGACAACGACAACACGAATACACAAAATATATCATACAGTTACTAAGTTAACCCTTTACAGTTCAATGCATGTTTCGTTTTGAAAATTTCTAAATTTATTTCAAAAATGAGAATTAGACATGTAGCTGATCATAAATATGTAAAAGAGTCATTTTTTATTTTCCAGAAATTTGTGGTTTCACAGTGAAACCAATGAATGGTAACGGGCTAGTTTTCCTCCGAGTAAGTTATCAACGGAATGCAATTTAAAATAAGTATTTAATTTATAAATATACTTGAGTATTTGTGATATTCATGATTCATAAAATTCAATATTACTTTCGCAGATTCAATTTAAAAAAATATCAATTTGTGCAAGAACCCTCACCATTTTGTTTCTCTTAGAGATCAAAAGCAATTTAGCTCTTGCAATGCCGATATCTTTGTGAATACTGACGGTATTGAACTGCAATTTTTACTAAATTTGCCTTTAAATATCGGACTCTAAAGTTATGAAAGAAAAATTACACTACGTTTCGCCCATGCGCAGTAAAAAAAAACTCAATTTCTGGTTTCACTGCGAAACCAATGAACGTTAAAGGGTTAATGATAATTCACAGAAAGTAAAAACTACGAAATAAACTCTGATAGAATCGAATTAAACAGACAAGGAATCCATTCTAGTCCACTTTTTCAAGGGCTATAGACAAAATTTGAAATGGATTCAAATAAATTGGGAAACTTTTCCGTAAGAGGCTTGACTTAAATCTAGCCAAAGCCTCTTCTTAGCCCGAAATTTCCAAAACCACGAGACAAACAAGATAAGTAAACAACAAAAGAATTTTCAGAAAGAAAAATCAACATATACCATTAACAAGATTGATTTAAAATTTATTAGCCTTCCGGCAAAAATACCTTCATAAAAATATTCAGTAAAGAAAATTCAAACTTACTCCACTTTCACAAAGAATTAAAATGTCCAAATTCAACTCACATACAAAGAATAAGGATAATCCCGCCTTAAAATTAGCAATCGTAATGTAACCAACTAAGATATGGTGCCATCAATTATTCGAAAAGAAAAAGGTAAACGGGAAGCGCGGGCAACAGTATTTTTAAGATTAAAGGAAACTTTAAGTTTCAATTAATACCTTAATAAATAAAAGGAATCGGTAAAATAAAAAGAAAATAAGTAGAAAATACAGTAACAACCACTATTTTTATATACTTTTATAATAAGCATATAAATTAATATTTATATTCAAAACTACTTTCAAGAATAAGATCTTCAACGCCGTAAATATTGTACGGGAAAGAGTTACAGTAGAGATTTTTTAGAAAATCACCGACAGCCACTAAAAATTCATTTCTGTTATTGCAAATTCATAATTCTGTTAGCTTTACTAAAAATTACGTTTCAAAAGACCCTAGAATATATATTTGAATGAAAGTCACAAAGATTTTTGCAAGTAAAATTATAATCAGCTCTCTTGTCATACAGGCCAAGTAAGGTTTCTCTGTTCAGGAATTTCAATTTTAATATCTAAAAAGGTACCTACATTTTGATTTAGATTAAAGGGTTAACTCATTAAAAATGACGAAATCAAAAAGTGAAATTATAGGATATTGAATTTTCCATGTCAATAAAAATTGGTAATTTGTCCTGTCCTTGCGGAAACACAAATTCCGGCTACTAGTTGTTCCGAAGAACGTGAGCATGTTTAGTATTCAAGAACAGCCATTCGATACAAGGAACGGTGCTTCCTAAGACATCGTCGCTTAATAAGCAATACCACCTATTTCATTTATTTGAAATTTCAAAGAAGAAGATTCAAATGAATATTTCGCAACCAATAACGAATATTTTTCAGTTTTTTTAAGATCTACTATGAACATGAGGCAACATATTCCAAAATAGTACTGATAACGGCTGTGATACAGAGGAATGTTTCAAACGAGTATTTTAACATATATTTAAGATATTTACATTTTAGACATTGGTAATTTAACAAAGAATATCATTAATTAACAACGCATTATCTTTCTAACGTTTTAAGTTTTTTTTTTTATAATGTCTCATGTAAGAAGCTTTTAATGTATCTTCGTCAGGATTGCTCTTTAAAAATCTTCAAAATCCCCAAACAAGAAATACAAACCTATGCGAATATTTGCACAATAAATACAAATTTCCGTTCTTCTAGATTCTTTAAAATTCAAAACTGCTGCTTTGCATACAATCGCTTCACGAAGAATTTCGTAGAAAATCCTTCTTTGTTTTGCAAATCCCCTTTCATTTTAGATGCAGGATACATTGTCCCTGGCTTAGCTTTCTCTCCAGGAATGCGGGCATCTCCATGTTGAGAGCAATCTCGCGTATATATTCCTCCGGTGAAAACAACTTATCCAGAGCAGCAATTTCGCGTCATCAGCAATCTCGGCAATCGAAGAGGTTCTCTTTATTTTCGCCATTTATCCTGATTGCTATCCACTCTCCCTGTGAATGAGTATTTGCTGCTCACAGGAGCAGGACAAGCAGAAAGAAGAGCGGGAATAATGCAAATAAGTGCATTCCTCCAGATTGCTTTTTTGCAGGGAGTCAGAGAGGTGTTTTCGTCAGTTTCATTTATATTCCACGCGTTCATGAACCGCTACTCATGCGTGCTGGGAAAACGTTATTTGCATTTCAATACGTCGGTTGCTTTTGTCACCATCTACTTTTTTCCGGCAAGGAGGCGTTTTTTTTTTTCCTGTTTAAAGTTAATTGTTGTAAATACCAAAGAGAATTTGATTGAATTGACAATAATGGTGTCTAGACTTTCTATATATGCTACAAGGAAAAATAATAATAAAGAATAAAAAACACGAGTTATATATTATTTGAAGTTAGGAAGTTTTTCAGAATATTAATATTTTCAAATGAATTCCTTTGACCTTAAGGAAGTTTGAAGCATACTTAAAATGTCTACGTATGACGCGTCTCAACTTGATAATAACTCCAATAATAATAATAAATAGCTAATAATAATCTAGTAAAACAATTACTTGATATAATAATAATAATAACTCGATAAATAAATCACAGAAAAAACACGACTTATATATTATTTGAAGTCAGGAAATGTTTCAGAATATTAAGTTTTTAGAATGAGTTCTTTTGAGCATACTTAAAATGTCTACGTATAGCGCGTTTCATTGATAAATCTAACCCAGTCCCTCCGATGAATAAATAGCTTGATAATAAGTCCAATAATAATAATAAAAAGCTCATAATAATCTAGTAATAACAATGCTTGATAATAATCCAATAATAATAACTTGATAATAATCCAATAATAATTATAGATTGATAATAATAATAAATAATTTGATAATAATCAAATCAGATATTTTATAACCGATTGGTTAATAAATGATTTTTTAATGCACTACTTTTAATTAATTATTTAGCTAGTTAAAAATATCGATTTTTTAAAGCTACACTTGGGTAATTTTGGAAATGGACATCATAACTTAAAACCGCATACACATGATGAAGAAGATCAGGACTTGGTACCCCATCCTTCTGACTTCCACGCCACAGCAACATGAGGAGATTTGACCCCCAAATACACGTTTAACCCTTTGACCTACGAATTTATTGAACCTCCTAAGTAGATATCACCACCTATTTAAGATATTTTTTTATTATTTCAATCAGTTTAAAATGGTAAAAGATACCTGAGACATTTAAGCATGTATGAGTGACTTTCGTATTTAAAATTAATTGTTACGTTGACTTAATTACAGATTTAAATAGGAAAAATTCTATTATTCGATGCACGTGTCAGACACGTTGTTGTAAGGGAAGAAGCTAACTTGCATCTGGATAAAAAGCAAGGAAAAGTTTTGATGGAGTCCTCGAGCCTAGAGTCTACCACCAGACTAGGGATGGGAAAAACCTACCGGTTTTAACCGAAAACCGTTTTTTTTTTTGCTTCAATTAACCGTTTTTTTCTCCGTTATTTTTTTGTCCCGGTTTTAACCGGTTATTTTTTTCAATCCAATAAACGGGTAAGTAAACCGGATCGGAAAATAGACACGATTTCAGGTTCGATTAGACTAAAATTTACCAAGTTATGAAGCTTTGAATTTCATCATCTTAGGCCAATGAAAGACAATCGCTTTTTCGAGGCGTCTATTGGTTGGCGGATTACTAAAAGAGCCTTTATGGACAGATAAAGATGGGCCAATGGATTGATTTTCTGTAAAAACAATATTAATAAAAAAATTTGTCTACAAACGACCTTTGTTTTTCATAAAAAAAACACATCGAAAACTGGTTATTTCAAAAACCGGTTATAACCGCCAGGTTAAACCGGAGGTGAAAAAACCCCTAGAATAACGGTTATTTTCGGAAATACTGCCATCCCTACACCAGACCTATCCCATTTCTGACACGGATATGGCAAAATATTTGCAGTAATAGAGAAACTGCTCAATGAGTAGAAGCACTAGAATTTATTCTGCGCTTGCACATTACGTTTTTTAGAATTTGCATCAAAAAAGAACAAGAATTAGGAAGACGGAATGCGCACTTGCTAACCTTTTTAAGTTAGCTAGTTTAAAGGCGTACCTTCCTCAACTGGACACATTAGATTCGGTGGGAACTAACCCACCGAAAAACCACCATTCAAATTTTGCTTTTTAGAGAGTTCCGGGCACAAAAGACACACTGCCGAATTCCCTAAATTCCCGATGTTGCCCCCCCCCCTTGCTTCGGTTAATACGGTAATTAAATTAATTAATACTTTATTACTCCTGTTGTTTACATATAAAACTCGATTGTTCGTGTACCCCCCTTAAGTGACACTAGATGAAGCATAACAAGATATTAATGATAATAAAATTCGCCAAAGTGAGGAAGAATAGATGCATATAAGGATGAGACTGAAGAAATAAAACTGACTGAAAAAGAGAAATGATTTTTTTGAGTGAATACATTGATTCATAGGTAAATGTATCGTGTACAGTGATTCATAGGTAAATGTATTGTGTACAGTGATTCATAGGTAAATGTATCGTGTATATTGCTTATAAATCCACGGAGGCGAAATATACAGGTGTATCTAGGATTTCGAGATTTCTTTCATATTTTCTTCTCACACGCTTTTGAAAAGTAATGAAATTCAAGTCATTCTCTCGCCACAAGAAAAAAATGATATATGAATTCTTCAAGCTCACTTCTCTACTATCATTAACAAATAAATGACAAATATATATTAATGTATCAGGAGTTACCTGTATTTCCTAAATGGAAATATATATTAATGTATCAGGAGCTACCTGTATGTCCTAAATGGCAAATATATATTAATGTATCAGGAGCTACCTGTATGTCCTAAATGACAAATATGTATTAATGTATCAGGAGCCTACCTGTATTTCCTAAATGACAAATATGTATTAATGCATCAGGAGCTACCTGTATTTCCTATAACCTATCTATAATACTTATAACTTTGTAACCTTATTTTTCTAATATTTCTCCAAGCTATTTAAATTTTAATATTTATACGTGAAGAGGTAATATATTAGGAGTTTTTGTATCCACATATGTAGCATGCAAGGTATTAGAAATTCAGATTTCCCTATTCATGTTATGAGTGTTTAAATCAAAACTTTGCTGTAGTTTTCAGAGGAACCCAAATAAATTAGCATATATTAGCTAGAGAGGGAATTCAAGATTGCGTTTTTTCCCTTATGTAACCTGAAACATCAGAAGCCGGGGAATTTTTGTTCGTGTAAGAAGAATGAATTCATTTGTGCTATGGCAATAATAAATGCGAATTCACTAGTGCATCTGGTGAATTTGATATTTCTTTTCGAATTTTCTGAATAATTTGATTTTTTGAATAATTTTAAAAGAACGGCGAAATTCGTTGAAATATTGGAGAGCGAGGCTATAAACGCATTTCAACATATTCAATGCACTCCCAAAATATACTGTTTGAAGCAAGAAGCAAGTTAGAACTTCTTGATATGTATTTTAGATACAGAAAGAGAGATTTAATTTGCATAAGTATGATGCCTTCTTGAATTTTTTTGAAACATAAACGAACTTTGATGTTCAGATTTTATGTGAGCTTTAAATTTATATGAAATCTTTCCTTTCAAAATAAGCAATACTAGATGTAAATTGAACGATGGTGATAATAATTGGTAGTTGAATACTTTGGTTATGTTATGATTGCAAATATTAAATTGTAAAAAAGTTTCTTTGATAAAAAAAATCAACTCCCTTTTTAAAAAAATATAGAATTTTAAATCAAATTTAATTAGTACAGAATCAGAATTCTCAAAAATATTGAAAGAAATTGCATAGATAATCATTTCTTTGGATGCTTTACATATATACAAATAATATCACTGAAATATTAAAACTTATTTTATTTGCATTAAAAATTAAACCACAAGTAGAAAATCACAATTTAATTAATATGATATTTTTCACACTTTACTTAAGAGAGACAGTTTCAATACTTTAAATAACGTGCAGACATGTTTCTAAAGTTAATATGCTTCCTACTAAACGAGACTTCTATTTAGTTGTATTTTTTAGATCCAAGTCTCGTTTTGAACAACGCGAGAACAACTGAGTAGGGAATCTCATAAATCTGAACTGCGTTCAGATAATAAGAGCGATGAACCGGCAAAATACTCTGCACACTTTCTAAGCTTACTTTTAGCTATATTAACGTCTCATTTAGTAGCAACACGAGGGCTATATTGAGACGGGCATTGCAATTCTGAGTTGTGGGCTGATGACAAGGACGCGAGCAAGAAACCTTCTTCTCCAAACTTTCGCGCCACACCAATAGGAGGACGTTTGACCTTAGACGTCAGATTTAACGTACACTAGGTCCACATATACATCGGAATTTTGGTGCGATCGTATTACGAACATGTAACCCACCGATCCCAGAGTCCATACCTGACTACTGAGTCAGAAATTCCAACGTGAGGACCTTCTGACTTTAGATAATAGATTTATCAAGCACCGGGTCCACGTATAAGGCATATCTTGTAGTGGAAACGGGTTTTGAACCTGGAACCTTCTGGTTCTAAAGGCTAGACCTGACATCTGGGCGGTACACAAATTTCTTCAGCATACCAACGTGAGGACTTTTTGAATTTATATAATAGGTTTATCAAGCGCCAGGTCCAAGTACTCAGCAGGTCTTGTGGTAGAAACCGGCTATGAACTAGAAACCAGGATTTAAGAACTAGAAAGGAGATCCAGAAAACAAGTTCTAAAGGCTAGACCTGACCAATGGGCAGTACACAAATTTCTTCA
>BGPR01019070.1:5578-29851 GCA_013235015.1 Araneus ventricosus | reverse complement strand
CTTAGTTAAACTTCATGTATATTCAAATACTACCAATGCTTTTAAAAAATATGTATTAGTTTTTAATGCAAATATTCTTACAGTTATTTACTCATATAGTACGATATGTATCGTCTGAAATTGTATGATGTATTAGAATTTTTCTGTCCTTATAACATTAGCTTTTAAATTTTTTCTATCTGAAACTTTTGTCTTGACATTTTTTTACCAGTTTATTGTGTTGAAAAAACTGTTCAAAACTAATATTCTCCCAAATATGTGAACTTTGACTTTAAAAGACCCAATTACTGTTTGATTTTGCATATCACTGAATTAAGGTTTGTTTCATTTGCTTATTAAAACTATCAGAAACATTCAGTAAAACATAATTAGAAACATTAGATAATTAATTTCCTGGAGTTTGAACACATTCTAAATATTTTTCCTCTGGAGCATTAAGTAAGAAATCCTATAAAGTTAAGTAAAATCAAAATTTTATTGCTTGTATTAGTCTGTACAAAATGCTTTTCATGGTGAAAAATGACTGCCTTTTTTATGTAATGCAATATTTTTATATAATCAGTTAATAATTTTAGCAAGCCTTGCTTATTGTATAATCTGATTCGTACTGTTGTCACATTCACAGAGTTTTTTTTTTTTAACGATTTTTTAAAAATCCCAAGACTAAGTTTCCCCGTAATATTTGTTATATAAGTACTTCATTTTTATTTTATTTCTTTCACAAATACTGAAGTGTGAGGTTTTAATGGACTTTTTGGGACAATTACATTTTGATTAATAAAAAAATTGAAAATAAACCAAATCAAAAGTTGTTCCTGGTATAAATTGTGAATTGTCTGCTTTTAAACTTTTTTTTTAGTGTTTCCATAATTTTGTTAGGGTTTTTCGGCAACAATTTTTCTTATGTGCATTTTTGTCCTTCAACACTAAAAAAAAAATAAAAAATGTTACAAATTGTGTATAAAATTAATTTTTAAAAATTGATTAAAATGAGAGAGAAAAAATTGCATGGGAATGAAATTAGTGCCACTGAAAAGCTTATTTAAAAAATATATGGTGTAGAATTAGTTTTTGTTAGATAAAATGTTTGGAAGATATCGCAGAAAAATGCCAAAATCTCTAAATTTTTAATTAACTTTTGAACTTTGAAAAGTTGACAGTGCCTTTTATCGTGTTTTGAAAATCTCATGTGCGGACTCTGCATAAAATTATGAACAATAATCATTCTAAACTACGGCCTCCCAACTACAGAGATTAAGGCTACAATGACTTACATTAATCCAATGCTTGCCTGTGAGACATTTTTGGTGCATGCTATGTCAAACATCTGTTTCATTTGCTTACAAAAGCTTTACTATCTTTGCCTTTGTTGGAATTTAAGTGATTGACTTGTGTTTTAACGATGCCTAAAAGAAAACACAACTTGGAATCTCGTGATACGCAGTTGTATATTTTCAATTAAAATATTACTTATTTATTATTTCGTAGAGAATGCAGGTAAAGGTGACAGGTGATATTAACTGCAGCAATTTTTTAATCTAATTAAATAAGCTTTAGACTTCTTTTAAAATCAATGAAAACATTGCCAAACATTATTTGAAAAAAAAAATAAAGAGAAACATCAGAAAATAATGGTAAAGTAATTACACCAACGGAGTATCATTAAATTTGCTTTATTTCAAAATTGTCTGTGTGTAATCAACTATTTATTAAATTTTGAAAAATTAATAAAAATTGAAGGGAAAATGTCAGATATAAAATTGGTATCATTGTAAAGGTGAAATTTTGAATTTTAAGTTGGTGTAAAAAAATTTGGGGGGGGGGTAATTTGCTCTTAACTTACAGCGGGAAAATGGTTTCGGTTAATTTCTAATTAACTGACTGTTTAATTAACTTTTGCGTTTTGAAACGTTGACAGGTATCTTCCCCTTGTCTTAAATAATAAGTATACAAAGTTTAGTTGAAATTGATGCAATGATTTAGGAGGAGATGTGTAACATACACCCACATACATACCCACAATGACTTTTATTTATATTAAGATAAAAGCATATTCCCTCATGCATTTTAAATTGAAGTTAAATATTGACATTTTGAATTTATACTTGCTTAATAACAATTAGAGGATACATTTTGTTACACATGTATTTGCTTAAAAGAAGATAAATGGTTTGGTTTTATGAAGTTAGTTGCTGTGATGGACCTTTTATCATAACATATCATGTACAAATACCATCTGGACAATACACAGGAGTTTCTGAAAATGCATTTCATGAATGAAATTCATGATATGTTAGCTAAATGGAATTTTAGGCATTTTTCTGGCTATTGTTCCATAACCACAAGTGAAAACCTAACCTATTACAAGAATTCTCCTCCATATGTTCCATACTGAAAATTGTTTTAATTTCTGTGAAACCCCGGAGATTTCTCTTTTCTTTTATGTATTAACAATGCAAAAATTAGTAGCTTGGGTGTAATTTTTACTTCATGTGTTAAGATTATGGATAGCATGTTGCCTGAAAAAGCTTTGTTGGATATAAGTTGTCCTTTTTATTCTCATTTTTTAAAACTGTTTTGTATAATCTCAGTGTTTTTAATACTTAATGGCTAATTTATAATTTCATTGGAATTTGCTTTTTGTCATGCAAAGGATCAAAACTCATAAGAATTTTGAGTTTTAAGATTCTTTTTTGAAAAAAGAATTATTTCTTCTTTTGAGTAGAGAAAAGATTTTTCCCCTTTTTAGGGAAGCCAGTGGAGAGATTTTAAACAATATGGGCACAATGGAATATCATCAAGCTACAAGGCAATTAAGTGTCAGTTTTCGAAATCTGGTAAGCTTGATTCTTTTAATAGTAATATTGTATATGTAATTTACATTGAATCCTCTACCTCCTTTATATAGAGAGGAATTAAACATAAAGATAATGATATTATATATGCTTGTTTTTTAAATTTTGTCATTGGTTTATGTGCTTATTATTTTGTGAAAAACAGTTCCTGATAATGCATTCAGAAGCTTTGTTTATTTTTCTTCCTATTGCCTATGAAATATTAAATTATTTAGTATCTTAAATTCATCATCATTAGTGACTTGACAGTTTGTCCTGGCCTTCTCAATGACTTTATTTCATCTTCACCTGTTCTCAGTGATACTTCTCCAATTAACTGATCTAATAAAACTGAAATTCCTATCAACATAATCAATCCATCTAATTTTAAGCCTTCTTCTAAGAAACTTTTCCATTAGTTTTCCTAGCGGCTCAAAAAAGAGCTTCCCCAAAGCTCTTTTTTTTAGGGGTATGCCCAGATGGCATATGAATAACATGACAGTCACATCTCATCCTTTAATTTTATAAATTTAATTGTTGGTATTTTTTTTTTAAAAAAAAAAAAGATGCTTGTGATTGTATCGTCATCATACTTTGTCCAACTCTGTGCTACCGTAAATACTTCTCCAAATTTTTTCTTTCAAAAATAACAAAAAGATATTCATGTCAGGAGTACTGGGCCATGTCTGAAGCATAAGTTAAAATGGGTTTGCAATTGTTTTATGCAGAAATATTTTGTTATGCTTGGATTAAGTATAAATTTCATTTTTTTTTTTTTTTTAATCATAAAATGTGTCCCAAAACATATATTTCAGATCCAAGGTGTTGTCAATAATATCTTAAATCGAAATAAATTTATATATTGAAAGAGATTTTTACATAATCTTTGGTTGTTATTTAGGGAAAGAAAAAGGCTGGTTCATTTATAATTCTTTGAATTACTTACTTCAGGAGGAGACAGTATCTCTCCTGAAGTATTTAGAGTTTTCCAGTTAAAACATTTATTGAAAATCTTCTGATATACAAATTGTTTTATTAAACTATTCTTTAAATGCATTAATCTTTTTTTTAATTTCATTAGTTTAATATTTATAGTGTACTTGCTCTTGTCCTTCATTTCAAGCTTTTTATATATATATAATTCTTCGCAATTTGTCTTGCAACTGTTATCTCTTTGTACATTTGTAGTAGCTTTTTAAAAGTTTTAAATGACCAATATCTATTAATAATGCAAGTGATTAGATTTAAAGTTTTAAATTATTTGCTTATATTTGAGTATATTATCTTTGACTAATTGCTTAAATTTCCATTATACAGCAACTTCGAAAAATAAAAAGAGCAGAAAAGAAAGGAACAGAGGTAAATACATTAGCATACACTTGCATAAGCTTAAAATATTTTATTACTTTTTTATTGATTCAAATTTTTGTCTATTTTAATTTAAATAAATGTTGCTTAGCTGATGCAAGAAAAGGAATTAAAATAAAGCACCTTTTATACATTTCGCACTTATACACTATTTCATCACAGTCCCGATCCATTCGTGACTATTGCAGTGATTGAGTCCTTCGTTTATATGATGCAAAGCTTTTGTCATACAGAAAACCCTGGACCGGACACTGTAAGAACCAAAATCCTGACTTAAATGGAAAAAATATTTGGTCCTGTCGAAATCCTCGTATACTAATAAGTCCTGTATAAAACGGAACATTTTTCTAGTCCCTTTAGATTCCGTTTAGTGCAGGTTTTACTGTATGTCTTTTTTCCCCTTTCTGAAATTAAAAAAATTTCTGCCTCTGTCATTATTTCTCTGTTCCCATTAAGGGGAAATTTTTCCTAAATATAGGGTGTGTAGCACCATGAAAAGTGCTTAAATTTGAAAACCCTTTCTTAGCACCTTAAAAGTGCTTAATTTAAAAAAAAAAGTTCCTTAATAAAAACTGCTCAATTTTCTCCAGAAATGGAAAGAAAATCTTTTTTTTTTTTTTTTTATCAAAATCATATTCAGAAAGCTTTGTTTACGGAATGAAAACCGACGAAAGGGAAGAATTTGGGGAAGGAATCCAGAGCGAGATAATCCCAGAGGTGTCAACACATTAATACTCATATAACGCTTTTAGTCCAGTCTACGAAGACCCAGAATG
The DNA here is from genome assembly GCA_013235015.1 of Araneus ventricosus. NCBI lineage: Eukaryota > Metazoa > Arthropoda > Arachnida > Araneae > Araneidae > Araneus > Araneus ventricosus. The sequence goes on along the minus strand of BGPR01019070.1, from coordinate 24,873 downwards.
AGGATTGAAAAAACATTACCAATTTTCAAAACTATATGAATTAAACATGTTCGTGAGGAGATCCTGATGAACATGCTAAAAATACCAGGTCTTGAGCGGGGGGCTCGCACCACTATCTTGGATTTCATCCACCCCTTTTAGTTTTTCTTGAATATATCGAAAATTATTCAGTTTTCAATTTACAATTGATTCAACATATTAAAGAGCGTAAAATTCCCTACAAATGCATCCTTTCATTTTTCTTCTAGCTTTAATAGTTTCCGAGATAATGATTCTCAGTTTTTCGCCATTTTGGATTTCATCTCCCCCGCCCCCTCCCCCTTTTTTTTTAAAGTTTTTCTTGATATCTCGAAAACTATTAAAACTAGAAGAAAAATGAAAGCATGCATTTGTAGGGAATTTTACGCTTGTTAAATCAAATGCAATTTGAAAATTGAATAGTTTTTGAGATATCAAGAAAAACTAAAAAAAGGGGGGATGAAATCCAAGATGGCAGCAAACTTTGAGACCCATTATATCGCAAACTATTAAAGCTAGAAGAGAAATAAAAGCATTTATTTGTAGGGAAATTTACGCTCTTTAATTTGTTAAATCAATTGTAATTTGAAAACTGAATAGTTTTTGAGATATTTAAGAAAAAACTAAAAAGGGGGATGAAATCTAAGCGCGAGCTCACCCATCAGGATGGGGGACTTTTAGTGTCTTCATTAGGAGCCCCTCACAAACATGTGTACCAATTTTCAAAACTATATGATTTAATGTTTTTTAAAACCCTTCGCTGAATGGACTATTAATGACTTTATTATATGCTCCCTCTTTCTTCAACAATGGGCACCGCTATATATTTAAATATTAGAATGGTTATCCAGAAGGGCAAATTAACTGGTAATTTGTTAATTTTAAGAAATGTTTAAAAGTTCACAGATTTTTATTGTTAATCTTATAAAAGTTGACTTAATTTTTGGTAATAGCAATTTACATTAACATTTTTTTTTTTGTCAAACCAAAAAGACATTATTTAACAATAGAAGATGTTGTGAAAATACATAAATAAATATTAACATTTAAAATTTAAGAAATGTATATTTTAAATTTTTCAACAAAAAATATTCAGTATTATAAAACAGAAAATATATGCTTAGGAAATACATGGGTCTGCATGTGCAAAGGTGCTTAATTTTTGTAGCAGTTTCTCACTACACACCCTGAAATAACATGGGGATAATATCCTGTTTCTCCCTGCCAATTTCAAATAAAGGTCTACCTGCATGCACATAAATATAATTTTCTCACTTATATAATGTATAATTTTAAAATTTAGTTATTTCCATATTATGAGTAATATACTAGTAATATCTTTAAAAAAAACTTTTAAACGAATTTGCATTCATTTATAATAATCAAAATTGTTTATTAAAATTCAATGTCATTTTGCATCGGAACTTTGAAAAGATGTATAAAGGTGCTTTACTGAATTCCAGTTATTTTACTTGTCTTTTCTTCACTGTTTCTATGTTTAGAAAAAGTTCCCTGTATGTTCTAATTTTTTTCGTAGTGTAAATGTTTTTTATCAGGTAAACTTGTGTTTGAAAACAATTTTTGTTCTTGCTAAAATTTTGTGAATTGGTCCTAGTGTTCATTTTTTTTCTATGTCCTAATTTCATAGCCAATTTTATCTAATAATCATCAGTTATGCCTATTTTTTAATATGTATATATTCACATAGGTGGCAAATGAAAGATAGTATCAATAAAACATGTGCAATTTAGCCCTTTTCAAAATGTAGCTTCATAGATTTTATATAACTAACAGTAGTACATATTCATGTTGACTGATATTAAACTAGCAAATTTGTTTAGCTTGTATGTCGGTTTTAATCTTGAGTGTTCCATATTCTATATACAGTCAAGTGCTATATAAACTTGTAGAGAGGAATTGTGTTAAATGCATAAAGAATCACTGATACTGCATCAATTTTTCACTTATTTCCACATGCCCTAGGGTTCTGAAATTTAGTACAGTGGTTTATTTTCAACTGCGCTACAATATTTTCAGAACTTTATTAGCAGATAGTTAATTTTTTAAATTTTGGCTTTGTGCTAGAAGTACCATCAAGTTGTGGATATGCGAAATATTAATGAATTGAGAAATATATGGAAGGCTATATATATATAATGTATTTGTGTAGTAGTTGTTAAATGATTAAACAGGCCGAGTTAAATTCTAATTTCATTTTATTATGGGAGAGTGACGGAATGTACTTACATCATGCTTTAAGTTTTTAAGCCAAAAGTGAACAGAAGATCCCTGCTTTTTCTCGGGTAGGGATTTAACAGATAGACACATGATCAAAGTGAAGGGAATAATAGCTATTTTTACTATATTACGTAAGTATTTTAGGGAAAAGTCTGGAAAAGAATTCGTGATTTATGTTGGCGCGTGGAAGCAATTAGAATATTCTTTTAGCAATAAATATGTCAAAACGCGAGATTTAATATACCTCCAGAGCGGGAAATAGAACGAAACTGGAGTTTTAGAAAAGTGATTTTGGAATACATTAAGACTTTAAAATATACAATAAAATATACGTTTATTAAAATCTCTGAAGTAAAATTAAGAGATTGTTATTACATATATAGTATATACAATACATATAAATATATATATATAGAAGATATATATATATATATATATATATATATATATATAATAAGCATGCTTTTATTAAATGTACTGAAAAGTAGAAAAATTTAGAAGTCAACAAATTTGTGAAACATGAGACAATGAAAATAATATGAGAAAATTAAATTACAATAAGGACGCCTCGTACTATGAATATTGTAAGAAAGAAAATCTCAGAACACTTTGATATTATAAATAATTTAAAATTCCAATTTGTATGGAATATTTCAATTGGAACCTTATAATTTTTTACCTCCATATTTTTGATAAATTTCCTAATTTCCAGTACCTTTTGAAAAGCTTTCTTTATTTTTATTATTGAAATTAGGTGAAGTGAAAAATAACTTTATGTAAATTAAATAAACTTGCATATGGCGCATAAAGTTTGTCTTATTTTTAATCGTGCAAAAAAAATATATATATTGAGTAACTTTTTCTTTTTCCAGTCTGTAATGGATGAAAAATTTTCATTGTTGTTTCAATCACAGTTCAAAGTTGGTGGGGGTGAGCTGGTCTTTCAAGTCTGGGTAAGGGTAATATGTATTTATTTTATAGATTTTTCACATGTATTTTGTTAGCTGCATAAGTAGCCAGTTTTAAGGTACTGTTTTATGAGAAAGTTTAATCCAGTTTTTGTTTCTAGACTTTATCTCTCCCAGTTGTTGTCATTGTCCATGGTAACCAAGATCCTCATGCTTGGGCTACTATCACTTGGGATAATGCCTTTGCTGAGCCGGTATGTGTACCCATGCTATTGGTAGACAAGAAACTGGTATTATTAAACCAGTATTTTTTTTTTTATTTTAAAGCTCTTTTTCTGTCTGAAATCTACAAGATTTTTCAAGAACTGACCTTTTCTTCACTCAAGTAATCTTTTTCCTTATTTTACATTCCCATCAATACATGTAAAGTTTTTTGAGTCAGAAAAAGTGTCTTGCTGGTGATCATACTGATCCTTCAGTTGTCTGCAAAGAAAAATATAAATGCAGCAATTACCAGAAAGTGGTCATCCAACTCCACATAAAAATTCAAGCTAAAGATAGATATTTCTTTTTTAAGGGTTAAGAAATTTGTAAAATTGTTTTAAAATACACTAGCTCTTCTCCCTCCAAATACTAATTAGATGCATATTGTACTTTGCATGTCACATTCACAGATTAGATTCCTTAAAAGACTGTGGGCCATTCCATGTGAAATCATCCAGTCAAAATGCATTTTGACACCCAAGGTTGGTAGATTTTGATGAAACTTGGTATGTTCTATCCATGGATAGAAGTACATTTACCAAATTTTATGTTAATATGTCCATTAGTTTCTGAAATGCAGTGCTTTAAAATTTTGTTGAAAAAGTGTAGAAAGTCATCGATCGCACATTTGACAACCATGCATACTTTTATAGTTTTTGCTATAAAACAGTTAATTTTGAAGATAGAGAGTTAATTTTTTTTCCAATTTTTTCAGTATTAAATTATAAATAGAATTATATAGTTAAATTTCAGATTTAAGAGCACTGAAATAGTTTTAAGAATGTTTAAACAGCAAAATTGAGATTGATTCAAAACACTGATATGTATCCAGAAACTACTGAATAACACGAGTCTGTCTCAAAAAAACCCTAAGCCCATTATATCACTGAAAACTAGATAAAGAATGCTACAATGTGGTATAATAAAATTAGTGGGCTTTTGAGTTTTCACCAAATTAGAGTTGATGAAAGATATACTATTAAAAAGTACCAAAATCAGCTATTAGGTATCTTCTAAGCTCTAAATAACCCAATAATAAATATGAAAGTAGTTTTGTAATATTTAAATGACTTGTATGACGATATTAAATAAAGTAAAATATAAAAAAATCTTGTTAATTTAAGGCCTAAATTTAAGTTTTCTTTAATTAAGATATCTAAGGTACGCAATTTATTTCTATTGTTAATAATTTGCAATTATTGTAAGAGTAAAAGAAATATTAATGAAGTTTGGCTATTATAATTGCTAATAACATATTTTAATAAGAAATTATTAATAAAAATTTAAATATGTAGATTAGATAACAAAAACAAATATTTGATATATATTTAATTTAAACTAGAGTATTAAAACATTGTGATGACATAAGTGATATCGAAAAAAGAAAGAAAAATGAAGAAAGAAAAAAAATTGGTGATATTTGACAGGCTTGTTGAGCTCATGAAAGTATAGTTGAATAGCAATTTAAGTGAAAGAGAAAAAATACAAGTACTAACTATTGCATCTCAATCCTGGTCACACAAAAGAGTTTCCACCAAATTCAGAGTCACAGAATATATGGCTTGAAAAGCTTGGGACTTAACACTTGAAAAAGGGATCCTAGCTATTCCAGGTTCACAAATAGTAAATAAAATTTCTCAAGAAGTAATGGAAACTGTTAAATTTTTTATGAAGATGATGAATATAGTATGATGATGCCAGGAGCCAAAGATAGAGTAAGCTTGAAGAAAAATGAATATAAACCAAAATATCTTGAAATAAAAATTGTTTTTTCGACATTTTGCTGCTTGTGTCCAAAATGGTACGTTTTAGCTGGTTTCCCTGGTACACATGCAGTATGTGTCTGTGTAATTCATCAAAATGTTTATCTCTTAGCTTCTGTACTCCATTTACATCATAAAGAAGAAATTCACCAGCTCATGGATAAAATTGTTTGCAGCAGGGACGATAGAGTTTATATGTTGCATTGTTACACTGACTGTCCCAACAATAGTGAGTCACTCAAAAATTACTTAAGTGATTTGTTAAAAGATTATGATGATGATGAAGAAGAAATCCAATTCCCGCAATGGATTAATGATGGTCGAATGAAGCTTCAAACAATGACTTTACCTGTTGAAGAATTCAAAGAGTTGGTAACAGAAAAAATAATAGATCTTGTACCTCATTCTTATATATCTAAAATTCAAAGTTCATATCTGAAAACAAGAAAAGAAAACTTAAAACATGATGAATGTTTAATCTTAATGGAGTTTGCAGAAAATTACAATTTTGTACTACAAAATGAGGTACAGTCATACCATTGGAGTCATTTAAGTGTTCATTACATCCTACTGTAATTTTCAGCAGGACCTCTAATGGACTCAAAGACACTCCTTTGTGTTTCATATCTGACAACCTAAATCATGACGTTCCATTTGTTTATTGTATTCAGCAAAAAACAACAGATTTTATTAAAACTCAATTTCCACACATAAGCAGAGTCGAGTATTTTACAGATGGATGTAGCGCTCAATACAAAAATTTTAAGAGTATGATGAATTTGTGTCATCACAAAACAGATTTTCAGATGGATGCTGGTTGGTCTTTCCATGCTACAAGTCATGGAAAAACAGTTTGTGGTGGAACTGTGAAAAGAACAGTTGTAAAGAAAAATCTTCAGAGTGTTTACCAATCGACAAAAATTACAAATGCCCACCAAATGTACTTGTATTGTTGTGGTCTGTTTTCTGAGATATCTTTCTTTTTTTTTTTTTTTAAGTGAACTAGAAATTCAAAACTGTCGAAATAAACTTGGAGAATGATTTTGTAAAGGCAAAACAATTTCAAGACAAGAAGACACGGCAAAACGGACAAGTTTGGATCCTGATCTATGTATTCGATGGAATTTTATTAAAAGGTACAGAAAGTTCAGCAATATTGCAGCATTTAGAACCAAATCTTCATAATTATGTTGCTTGTGTTTACGAAGAAAACTGGTGGATAGAACTGGTCAGTGAACTTAACAAAGGTGACTACACAATTGCTTGTTTGCATCCATACGGGCCTTCTGAAACATTTTACTGGCCTGAAAGACAAAATGAGTGTCCTGTTCCCTCTCAACATATTTTATGTGTGATTGAAACTACAGAAATAACGTCACATATGGGTCGTCTTTACAAAGTTGGGGCAACATCTAAGAAAATTGACAGCTGGGATACTTTCAAGGAAAGCTGTTAAAAACTGCACAAATCCATGTTATTTCTTGAAAATGTATGAAAATCGTAAGTTATTCAATTTAAATATATAGCATAATAATTTAGTGCCCTAACAAAGGCTGTGTATTGTAAAAATTATAATTATTTTTTTAAACTTTATTTTATCTAATAAACATGACATATTACTACAAAAGCACTTTCATATATTTATTATTGTATCACTTTGAGGTAGTATGAACAGCCTAACAATTGGTTTTAATAGTATATCTTGCATCAACTCTAATTTGGTGAAAACTCAAAAGCCCACTAATTTTATTATACCACATTGTAGCATTTGTAATCTAGTTTTCAGTGACATAATGGGTTTAGGAGTTTTTAAGACAGACTCATGTTATTCAGTAGTTTCTGGATACATATCAGTGTTTCGAATCAATGTCAATTTTGCTGTTTAAGCATTCCTAAAACTATTTCAGTGCTCTTAAATCTGGAAATTAACTATATAATTCTATTCAAAATTTAATACTGAACAAATTGCAAAAAGAATTAACTCTCTATCTTCAAAATTGTTTTATAGCAAAAACTGTAAAAGTATGCATGGTTGTCAGATGTGCGATCGATGACTTTTTACACATTGTCAACAAAATTTTGAAGTGCTGCATTTCAGAAACTAATGGATATATTAACTTAAAATTTGGTAAATGTACTTATATCCATGGATAGAACATACTAACCAAGTTTCATTAAATTCTGACAACCTTGGGTGTCCACCCCTGGATGATTTGGCATGGAATGGCCCCTGTTCGATTACCTTGGTTAGCAACCAAAAATAGTAGTAACAGTCTCAATAAAATCCTGTCTAAATTGTTTGAATAGAAAATTGTATCGTATATGTTTTGAGGGTGAAGTATGCAACTCAATGTCTCCTTATCATAGCCAATGGAGCACCAAAGGTTAAAAATTATACTTTTTTCTTCTCTTGTGCAAAGTTCTAATGTGTGTGTATCACATTAATATTCTTATTTATTTAAAATTGTATTGAATTTTAGTTTACGATAATTTTCTGGATTTTTGAAATAGTTGCAATCACTCCTGAAATAATAACTTTATTTTTTTCAACTTATCTCTTAATAATGTACTAAAATATGACTGAAATGTAAATGAAGTATCCATTTCTCAAGTCTAAAATTGAACATTATTCCAGTGCTTTCTTTACCTTAATAAAAAAAATTTCTCTTTTTCAACAGCTGTTTTAACTAATGGGCATTTTGGTTATTTTTGAAAATCAAAAATGAGCCCATATGTTGGACTTAATAATAGTTGAAAAATTTACTGACTGAATCGGTGGAATTCAAACCATTTTACAGTGAAGACTTGTGCATTCTAACCTTGCAACAAAACCAGATGGTCATTAGCCCAGCCTCAACCACTGAACTGATTTCAATTATTTTTATTTAATATCGAAGCTTATGATGCCTAGATATGTCATTAAGGGTCACCTGCCCCCCTTCAAACTCCATTTCTGAAAGAAATCAAAAAAATACTTCTCCACTGAACATTCTGTATGAGGGAAAACCTTGGCAGAGTCCTCCAGCTAAATTACTGTACCTATTGCGACAATTTTTATTTCATACTAGCCGCCTTCGGCGACCAGCTGGTTCGCCCATTTAAATGAGTTTTTATATTTTAGCATTTCCCTTCGCAGTTTCAGCCGCGATAACTCGGGAAAAATGATTTTTAAAAAAACTGAATATTTATTGTATTTGACAGATAGTAAAATATTTAAAGACATAAATTTTAAAATGCCATCAATACAATTCTGTATGATGCATCGCAGCTAACGCAACTTATAAACAGTTTTAAATAACTTTCACTCAATTCATCTATCGCTAATCGGTAGAATGATTAACGTTAAATATGGTCGCAAAAGCCGAATATGCTGGACGCCCGTATGAACCAGTGGGTACAAAATGCGAGGTGACAAAAGATTCATAGACATCGAAAAGACCCAGGAGTATAGGAGGTAGAGAGTAAAATTTAATTAGTTTTCCCAAAACACAATTGCCTTTTTGTAGTTTCTAATATCAAATTTAATGAGTTATAACTTGAGGAAATTCAAGTTTGGTGGCAGTACTGTACTCTAAAACCTAACCAAGATTTTAATAAATTACCTATAATGCAATATACAAAAATTTGAAAGCGTTTTCATGCCTCATAATTTTAAATGGCAGGAAAACACGAGATTAAATGCTCTAAGAAAGGACGAAAATCAGTTCAGTGTACTTCGCACACAATAAAAACAAACCTGAAAACAAATATCTGTTGCCACACTTTATAAAAATATTACTTTGAAGTAGGTGCAATAAAATGTTTCAGAAATGCAATGAATGCTTAAGTGAAAATTCTGCTTTGGAGTTAATTACCCCAAATATAATTTATACTATCACAACCATAACAATTGCAATAGCATGTGAATAAAAGATTTACTGAAATAATGAGATGGTTTAAATTTCATTTACAACAATAAAAACATTGTTACGATTCATGTTTTAAAACATTAAAATTGAACAAAATGTTGCATGGAAATAATAGTGGTGTCATTGAAAAGCTAATTTTTTTTTTTTTTTTAATCTTTTAAGATGATGTAAAAATGGTGTTTTTGCGATAATAGGATCCGAACTTATTCCGGAAAAACGTTAAAATTTAAAGTAATTTTTAAATTTTAGTTCTAATTAAAATTTCGAAAAATCCTTTCTTAATGAGCACCTACTCTCCAAGAAGCAACCGCTTGCCAAATTTCAAGTTTTTAGTCCCAGTGGTTTGGGAGATTTAGTCATGGTATTTGCCTTTTATATACAGGGTGTTTCGAAACTCATGGGCAAAAATTTAAGGAGTGATACAAAATATCTAAACAAGCAATTTTCACCATGCAATGCATGGGCGGAGATCGAGCGGTGAACCGCTAGGAGGTCTCCGTTACTGTCACATGAAACACCAAACGGATAGAGGAGGTACTAAATTTTATTGATAGCGTGTGTGGCAAAATTACAGAAACTGCTCAAAAGAATTCATGAAGGTTGTGCGTATTAGAAATGACTTCACGATGAAAGGTGCTTTCATCCGTGAATAACACGTTCGCTAAAATCAGGCTGTGCCGCTAGCTGTTGCAAAAGCCAATCTGGAAACTTGACATGTGGCGCATAATCTGCAGCTATCAAGGCTTGCACTTTCTGTACATGGTAGGGGGTGTAATCCTTCATCCCGTAGTGCTCACCAAACAATCGAGTTTGGCATATTTACGGCACGGGAAACCTCTTGCCTGTTAATATCCATACGATCTCCCACTCCTTGCAGAATGTGCTCTACAACTTGCAGCATCTGCATACCACCTGTACCATGCATGCCAGTGACAAAGGATCCTGTTTCACACATGCACCGATGTAATCACTCAAACAGTTTTTGGTCTGTCACTTGTCTTCTCGGGAAACGCTGCCTATACAGTCTTTCGGCTTCCAAATCATTCCCAGTCGCAAGACCATACATAAAATGCATGTCCGCCTTTTCCTGATTACTGTACGTCGTCATGCCTTCTAAAATCCACGGTAAAAATTACGATGTGTAAGAAAACTCGCGCTTTATGCTTTCCATTACAGCGCCGTCTAGCAGTTCACCGCTTGCTCTCCGTCCATACATTGTATGGTGAAAATTGCTTGTTTAGATGTTTTCTATCACCCCTTAAATTTTTGCCTATGAGTTTCGAAACACCCTGTATAAAGATGGAAGCTTATGACACCTAGATATGTCATCAAGGGTCTCCTGCTCTCCTCCATTTTTGAGATATATCGCAAAATAAAACTTTGCACATTACTCAGGCCAATAATATTATGGGTGAACAGCCTATCTTAAATTTTGCCTTTCTTAATTTTGAATTATTTAATAATTACTCAATAAAAAATATTTTTACTTGATGTAGATAAGTTTTTAGTGAAGAAATTGTAATTAAGCAATTATTAATCTTGAATGCACTTTAATTAAAAATATTAATTCCAAAATAAATTTTTCATTTATTTTCCCTGCATTCCTTACTTTTTTGTTTATGAAGATTTATAGAAATTTTGTTAAATAATATAAAAAATCCTGAAGTGTAATGTTAAAAAAAATACACGCATAAAGAAATAAATTTTGTAATTATTTGAAAGAAAAAATGTATTGTATGCAGTATTTTTGAAATTATCATTTATCATTTGTTATCCTTCATTTTCTTAGTTTCAAATTTTTGGCATCATAAGAAATTTTTCCATGGTAGAAAACACTTAAAGCCCTGTTTCTAATATCTGTTCATGCACTTTTCTACAATATCGTCTTCCTTTCAAAACGTGTGCAGCAGAAGGAAATTGGGACTGAGCTAAAATGCAGTCCTTCAAGTTTTCTCTCATTCTGAAGAAAGGCACACCAAAGACTGGAGCTATAAAAGGAAAATTATCTTATATTTTTGATGGATTTAAATATTACGAGCAAAATTAACCAAATTAGTGTCTTAATTTATACACTGAAAAAAAGCAAGCCATCCTGGCCTTTTACTTGTAATTTTAAAAGTGTATTCTTAGGGCATCTCGCATTAGTAATCTGTATTATATTTTCTAGGGAATGCACTTTTTCCTCTTAGCCATAGGATCATAAATAACTGAATAATAGTTGTAATCTTCTGTTTGTGAGGTTATACCTAATGTTAAATGAGTTAGAAATATCGAATTTTATTTAATATTGTGGAGTTTCCCCCCCCCCATCGTCTCTGGTACTTGAAATTTTAAAAAGAATTGTGAATTCTAGTTGGTAATACTATTTATGGGAAATTAAATGCATTAATATCCAATTTTTAAAATAAACTACATTTCTTTTCAAAACTAGTAGCTGACAGAATATTTAAAGTTTTTTTTGGGGGGGGGGCTTCTTTTTTACAAAGAATCTGTTATTTTGAGCAATTGAACATTTTTACCCATAACTGTTAGCCTAAATGAACTTTTCCAGAAACTTATTTCTTTCTTCAAACTTTAGGGGCGTGTACCATTTCAAGTTCCAGAAAAGGTTAGCTGGAAGGAAGTAGCTGATGTATTAAATACAAAATTTAAAGCCAACACTGGACGTTCACTTTCAGAGGATAATTTACAGTTCTTAGCTGGAAAAGTTTTTCGAAGTTAGTTCTGCCTTTTTTTTTGTGTGTGTGTTTTAGGTTTGTTTTGCTTATATAATATTCTAATTAGAAAAGCAGTTTCAGATATGTCATGTATTCTTATTATGTACTATAGAAAATGATGCACTTTATGTGTGCACATCATTGTAAGCACATTAAGTGGGGGGTATTTACCAATGTGCCAAATCAATACCTGGATGAAAGATGTCTTGTATGAATCGAAGGCATATCTGAGCTTAGATAAGGAATTTGATATCACTCGTGTAATGCAAGACTTTAAGCAAATTTCATCAAGCTTAAATTTCTGTTACTTTTATTGGACTCCTCGTATAGTATTATAGTGTGATTTTATTAGGCATGCGAGAAGATTACCAGTGTATGTCCACTATAAAATAAGTAACAGAATAAGTAGGTAATTAGATTAGAGTAGCAGAGACTTTTAAAATGGGATTGCTTTCACCATGTCTATTACTGCATGTTCTCTAAAATTGATATATTATCTGATATTTTTCCTGCACTTTACTTAAAAAATCTTACATGTTTGATCTTTTCTAAAAACTCTTTGCTGTTCTGTCTTCCAGTGTGAACAAGTGACTGCAACATAACTTAGACTTGGTTTTCATTTGTTGTAAATGTGTTCAATTCAACTCTGAAGTATTTTAAAATGTCAATCTCATTAAGAATTTGTGAAGTAGAATACCTGCTTCAATTTCTTATTTCATGGCTATATTCTTTTGTTGAATACTTTAAATCAAGACTAAGTAACCTTTTTTAAAAAAATTCATTAGATCTTTTGGGGTGGATGGGTAGTCTGTTATGTTATAAACAACTACGGTATCTCAATTTTCTAACGATTGTCGAAGTTAGATTACTGAAAATGCTGTGTATTAGAGAAAGAAATAGGTAATTTTTTTATGCCAGATAACCATGTATTCTGTCTGATATCTTTCATGATATATTGTATATCAAGATAAAAAGAGAATTTTCATAATTAACAAACTGATTGCCCAGACCTATCTTCATAAAATTAGTAAAGCAGCATTCAAGTGAGTTTTAGTTTTTTAATGTTTGTAATACAGTCAAACGTCACAAATCCGGACCTTTTTTCATTCCATAAACCCCCTCCCCCAAGAAAAAAAAAAAAGAAAAGATCCTAACCTTTATCTAACAAATTGGCGCCCAGAGTCAGCAGAAACCGGTCGTAACTATCTGGGGGTGGAAAGTATTTAACCACGTGTACAACGATGTGCGACAAAGGTATTGGAGGGTATTGTAACGAATCGCGGAGTTACAATACCTTCCCTTCTCTAGCACTCAAAATGAACTAGTCCAGAATGTAAGATGTGTGAACAAATAAGATGCGCGCGCAACTTTCTCTCCCCTTTTGGCTCACAAAGAGGATTTGCCCAGAACGAATGGAAAATTGTAGAAATTCGCGATTGTCTTTAATTCCGAATTAGCCCTTGCGAATGTAGTACTTCTCTTATGTGAGTTGATATATGTTGCCGGCAACCATATTCTATGAGGACGAAGATAACATGGATACCGATTTCAGATCTGTAAAGAAAAAAAAATTTTGAACTACTTGATTACGACAAGTCAAGAGGACAAGAAATCGTCGAATATGACGTCTTTTAGGTACTGCATTGCAACGATAAAGCTCCGACAGTGTGTCAGCTCACTGATGCTGAAATATGCAGTATAGTGTTAATGAAATCCAAAACTTCGGTATCCGATAGCGAAGAAGAAACACAAGCGGAAGATAAAATGTCAATTGACAGCTTAGTGGAACTGTTGAACACTACAATAAAAGGACTTGAGCAAAGAGACTTTATTTCGAAGTCGGACATAACGGCGATACATAAAAGAGAAGTTACTGAATCAAAAACCAAAATTAATGAAGCAACTCACTTTAAATGAAATATTTTGTAAAAATGTTAAAATTAATAAGAAATAATATTAATTATGTTTATAAATCAAAGAAAACAAGTAATAAATAAGTTTTAAAAAAATTTTAATTGAATTATGTGTTTTATGATGTTAAATTCACTTCTTAATATTGAATCCTCAATAGGAATATATATTTCCTCAAGGTAATGTTTTAAGCGTGACCCTTTTTATGTTAAAAATTAACAACATTTTAAAACAATTACCAACTTCGGTGAGGAGTTTTTTATATGTTGATGACCTGTACATTTCTTGTACAGGGATGCATATGAATTTTATTCAGAGACAACTACAGATGGCTATTAATAGTATTACACAGTGGTCCAATGCAAATGGTTTCACTATCTCTACGTCGAAAACTACTGCCATTCATTTTTGTCAAAAACGTAATCTTCATTTTGACCCTGAACTTAAACTGAATGGCGAAATGATCCCATTTCAGACTGAAATCCGTTTTTTAGGCGTAATTTTTGACAAGAAGCTCTCCTTCCTACCACACGTAATTCAATTGCGTAAAAAGTGTGAAAAATCCCTAAACATTTTGAAAGTCTTATCGACTACAGCTTGGGGAGCTGATAAAACATCTCTGCTTAAAATTTATAAAGCCACAACACTGTCCAAGCTTGATTATGGATGTGTAATTTACGGATCTGCCAGGAAAAGTGTTCTGCAAAAACTGGACCCGGTTCATCACGCAGCTCTCAGACTCATTTCTGGAGCTTTTAGGACTTCACCTGTTAAAAGCCTTTATGTTGATTGTTTTGAACCCTCCCTTAAATTAAGAAGACAACTTTTGTCTCTGAACTATTATTTTAGAATTCAGTCAAATGTGAATCATCCTTTTTATGACTTTAAACTTCGTCCTTTTTTAGTTCGACTGCAGGAGGCTAGGAAATCTTTCATACCTATATTTTTTAAAAGAATTCATTACATCCTTTCAGAATTAAATATTCTTTATCTGCGTCCAACTCAGCAGCCAAGTAATAATTTTCCTCCTTGGAAAATTCCAGACTTAGAGTATATAAATCCCTTTAAATCTTTTAAAAAAATCCGATACAACAGACATTATAAACCAAAAAATCTTCCTTGAACACAGACAGCATTATCAGGACTTAATTCCAATCTATACAGATGGATCAAAATCAGCTACTCATATCTCATTTGCTGTTGTTTTCCCAGACAAAACCTTTTCTTTTAAACTTCACTCCTTCTGCTCGGTTTTCACAGCAGAGATAATTGCCATTTTATTTGCCTTGGAAGAAATATCTGATAGGTCGCAAAGATATTTTATTATTTACACAGATTCTCTAAGTGTTTTACAATCACTGAGTTCATTTTATCCTCACCCTCATAATCATCCTTTAGTTTTAAATGTTTTAGACCTTTTTAACAAACTCGCTTTACGAGGTTTCAATATCATGCTCTGTTGGGTACCATCTCATGTTGGAATTGTGGGTAACGAGCAAGCAGACAAGGCAGCCAAATCGGCAGTCGCGCCAATGGACATGACTATCCCAGTTGTCAATTTAAAAAAGCATGTAAAATTGCTTCTCTATTCGAAATGGCAAGAACAGTGGGATTTGGAGACTAATAACAAACTCCATGCTGTGAAACCCTTTGTGCGACATTGGGCCTCATTAACAAGCAGGAAAGCGGACACACTTCTAACTCGTTTGCAAATCAGTCATACCAGATTTACTCATCTTCACTTGTTATTCGGTGAAGAGCCACCAATGTGCTCACGTTGTAACTGTCGTATGTCCGTCCGCCATATACTTTCAGAACGCACAAACTTTAATGCTCGATGTTTACAATTCTTTCAAGCACCTTCAGTTTCACTTCCCTCCTTGCTTGATAAAACGCCTCATGTTAACCTATTTGCTTTTTTGAAGTCCATTCAGTTTTTCTCATTGATTTAATTCCTGGTTTCACTTATCTGTGTGCTTTTTTTCATGTCCCTCCAGCATTGTTTTACTTCCCTTTATACACTAACACCACTTCCACTTGTGTCTGGCGCAGCATAGTCAAATCAATGGCTCTTGCGCCATAAAACACCTTAATATTGAAATGATCTAAGATCCAGAATTATCCCAAATCCGGAATTGCTGAAGTCCCAACGATTCCGGATTTGCGACTTTCGATTGTAGTAAGTTGCTTGTCTTGGGAATAATGTTTTCTTACTGCCATATCTCGGGTCTCTTGAAAAGCATCAAATTTATGCTTTTGGCTTCTTGCTGTTCAATATATTTCAATCTCTTGATTGTTTTGAATTTGTCATAAATTGAATTGATTCTTTTTCCTTTTATTCAACATAATATAGTTGTAAAAAAAATTTACGACACTCGCTCTCGGGGGGGGGGTAATTGGAGAACACTGAATTGTGCGGCTGCTTGTGTGTCGAGTGTCTGTCCGGCATTAATGTCCAACAAATAGCAAGAGAAACACACATAACTGACAACCCATTTAAAGACATTGAAACCTATTCAGTACTTATTTCAATTTATGCTTTATGACTCACTCATACACTATATTGGATAATTTAATGTTGCATAATGAAGCGACTATGTTGATTCCCCTCCCCCCCAAATTGTTCATGTCCAGCAGATCATAGACTCGCTAATTCAGTATAAACAAATATAATTTACTGTTCATCCAGATTCCGAGATTACCACTTTGGCGATTTTACACCGAAAATGGGTGTCGAGAGAGGTCACATGTGCCCATTTTTGGGGTTCTTTGTTAGATCATGCTCAGTAAAATGTAAACATCACTTCATTCTTCACTTTCCCCTATTTTTAGAAATAACTCTGCCCGTGCATGCAAGCGTGAGGTTTTCTGAATCTGTTGTTAAACAATAGTTAAATACATCTATTCACAAGTATTAATTAAAATATTTAAGCCTGGATGGCTTTCCTTTATATAAAATTCCTTAAACATACTTTTTCAAATTTTTTCACCACTAAAATTTTTTTGTGCAACTTCATTTGGTTCTGCTTTAAGTGAATGTTAATAATACTCTGAGGTGAAAAATGAAACTAGTATGCTGATATTTTTTACATCTAGTGTAACATATAATAACATTTCATGTGCAAATTACAATGTTTTATTGTGGTTTAAAATTTTAGGTTCGGGTTTGTAGATCCTTCTGCAATGGTAACATGGTCACAGTTCTGTGGAACCTTTACCTGAAAGAATTTTACATTTTGAGAATGGTTCTTCACAACCATGAAAGATCTCGAGCATCTGATTTATGGACAGATGGGTAAGATTTTCTTTGTATAA
Organism: Araneus ventricosus; assembly: GCA_013235015.1. NCBI lineage: Eukaryota > Metazoa > Arthropoda > Arachnida > Araneae > Araneidae > Araneus > Araneus ventricosus. The sequence continues at coordinate 7,831 of BGPR01019070.1, read as the reverse complement.
ATTGGTATTTCATTTTATGTTTTTCAAGGAATAAATTGATTGTTAGTTAATAATTGACTGATTTTCCTAGACCTATAATAGATTTATGGAAGACATCAAGCGGAAGAAATGCTGTTAAAGAGTGTACTGGCACTTTTGCTCAGGTTTAGTGATTCTGAAGCAGGGGTGTTACTATTGCTTGGAACAATTCACAGACAGGGTAAGTGCCACACCAGTTCAAAATTTTTAAAAATAGTAACTTTCTGAAATGTTTTGTTCTATATTCAAAGGTGGAAAAGGTTATGATTGTTTGTAAGCTTTTTATGTAGGGTACTTATATGGTTCTTAATTTTAAAGAAAGGCTGTAAAGAGATGAGGTTCTGAGCTAATAAAATAATGTTGTGTTTCATGATTAACTTACCAAATATGTTCAGGAACTTTGTAAAAATCTTAGTTTTGTGAACCTTATCTGTACAATGAGTTCAAAATTTCTCAAATTGTTGAAAAAACCTATTAATCTTTTGTACTTTTGAGTTTATAATTTGCTCAAATTTGGATTATCCACTGGGTTGCAGAACACAGTGTTTAATTGGAAGATATTTTAATGCATATTGGAAAAAGTTTATTAATCTGTTCCAATAGAATTTTAAAATCAAATGGTTCCTTCTCAATATGTGGCATTTAGCTGCATCATGCTTGTTATTGTGCGATAATGCTATTAATTTGATTAAATTAAAACTACTTGTTTAATAATACGAAAATTTATTTCTTCTGTAAATTCCCAGGTATATATTAAATATGCAGATTTTAATAAGGATCTAGCATTTAATAAACATAAAAAATGCAGATGTTTTAGTTTTTCTGTTACATTAAAATTTATCATCAGATGTGATGAATTCATCTTTTTCCACCATTATTTGCAGTTTATTCATATATATATATATATAATAATATAAAGCTAAGGGAAAAGGAATTAATTTCTTTTTTAGATGGCATAGTCAGTTACCAAATAAAACCGGAAGCCTCTGCCTGTTAGATGTAACTTCATGAAAATAGCTGTTACTATATTGGTATGATTAGCGGGATAACTTTTTCTGAAAAAATGAGTTTAAGATGTAGAGTTTACAATATAATGACACTTTGGATGAAATGATCCAAAAGAGATCAGATAGAAATGAAGGAGATGGACGAGAGCCAGAGCGTTCAGGTCAAAAGATAATGTTTGTCAGCACTTGGGTTTTCTAAAAAAAGTGGTTGAAGTCAAATACTTGCAAATTAATTTTATCAAACCTTTCACTCAATCTAAAATTCAGTAATCTTGATGAAATTTCAAACTGCATTAAATGATTTGAAATAAAACCCCTGTTTCACCTCCAGCTCGTTATGATGATCAGGATAGTTCTTCCGCTTTTATGGATTTCCTTTGTTGTTTGGAGAAATTCTGTTTTAAATTCTTTTTTTTCCTATCAAAATTGGAGTTGATTTCAATTTTTCCCTCTGCAAAATTTCCTTTTCTTCCTAAAATTCAGCCACAAAAATAGAAACCTTATCTTTCTTTTCGAAAGAAAATTCTGGGAAAAATATGCTCAACTGGCTTAACTCCACGACTAGGAAACTAGCTGATCATTTTCACTATGTATCAACATTATATCAAGCAAACTCTAGAATGGACATTCCAACTATTCAAAGTATTAATACCACCTTTTGCAGAAAATAAAATCATGTGTGGCATATTTTCAAAAAAAAATTGCATAAATATGTTGAAAAAAATTAGTTGAAAACTTAGGTCATCTTGTAGGGCAAGAGAAGAAATAAAAAAACGTTACAAAAAACAAATAAACTACATAAAAAAAACTCCGTCAAAGAAGCAGCTAAAGTTAGTCAAAGCAGAAAACAGAGATAAGACATAAAAAAATCTTCTCAAAATTAAAAAAAAAACAGATGTTACTAGGCATTCTGAGATAATGTGAGTCCCAACAACTATCCAGTAATTAAACAGACAGATACTAATGAAGATTATTGAAAACTTAGCCTTATTCAAAATAAACCCAGAGATGCAAACCGTCCTTTATTGAAGAAGAAAATCTTAAAGGTAGGAGCCTCCAAAACAAGGGCTGAGAAGCGTGTAAGGAGATCTGTTACCAACAAAAGCCACACAAATAGGAAATAATAATGCTAAATGAATCTTCATTGTAACTGTACAATTTCTGACCTCTCACTTTATAAGGTGCAAAATCATTTGCTGTTACTTTTGCAAAAATAAAAGAAAATAGC